>JAVYIG010005541.1:77500-134894 GCA_035222895.1 Strongylocentrotus droebachiensis
CAAAGAGCTCATCAAGAACAAGTTGAGTACAGTCACTATTTGGTGCGTGAGGGAATTAGGGGTCTAGACCAAGTGTTGTGCTATGATAGCTCGACGGCACAGTGCAGTGCCTTATATTTATCAAAATTGACATTGGTGAAACAACATTCGTTAGTGAAGAACTTCATTTTTTAACTTGGTTGTTCGTTTTCTGTGATTTTCTTTGCTGTATCAACATTTAATTTCAATGATGTCCTGCCTAATGAACGAATATGTAAGTATTTTCTTTAGATTTAGAACTTTGAAATTCAAGATATATCAATCAGCATCCATTCTACTGCATTGAATCAGATGGCACATAGGGAGGGAAGGACTTTGCAAGTTACAACACTTCATGTGGAACTTTCTGGAGGTGATCAAAATCTCGCGAACGGGGAGAACGACTTTTGCGCATTTGCATGCAGCTCTGTACTGCACAATGAGTGGATAAATTTAGGAAATCTTAGCTTTAGTCCAATGATGTGAGCAAAAGATAATGGTGTTTTTGTCACTTGATACATTGCACTTTGTGAATGAATGTCATTAATGGGTCCGAGCAGAGCATTCGTCTTCAGCCGATGTAGTTATCTGTAGATCTGTTGTCTGTGCAAGCTAATCTCTACTGACCCAGCTCTCGCTGATATTGTTCATTGAAAAGTCTTTAAAATTAGGTTGACATATGGGATGCAGTTGAAATTGAATGTTATTTTTTGGTTTAGAGAGTATGAGAATAATTGCTTGATTAATTTTGACCATAGTCATTTCACTGAATGTGAGTGGGAGAGAGAGAGAGAGAGTAAAAAAAATAGGTGATGAAGAGAGAGGGGAAAGGGAGGAGAGAGAGAGAAGAGAAGGTTGGTCAGTTTATGTATTAGGAAACTATTAGGCTTTATTTGGAACGTTTACCAGCAGTATTTAATTAGTTTCCCTGTTTCATATTTACATGTATACAAGTACATGTATGGGTTGAATATATAACGGTATGTCTGTCATCTTATGAGAGCCAGAAAGGCATTAACAGAGCTGCTGACCATTCCGTTTTTGCCGGAATTACTCCGTTTTTTCCTCCAAATTACGGTACCACGTTTTTTCTTCATAAAATACGGTTTTTTATAATTTTTTTTTTTTTTTTTTTTTTTTTTTTTTTTTTTTTTTTTTTACATACCACACGTCAAACAACTGCCCTAAAGTGGTGATTTGATCAAAAATGCAATAGAAAACTAATTTAAAAACATACTTGAAGAGAAAAATATTCTCAAAAAGAATGAAATGCTGATAATACCAAAATAACCAAAACAAAAAATCCTGCTTGTATGAGCATGAGGAATGAACATTTCTGCATTGGAAGTGTGTCGCACGTGGTTGTAAGTTTCGTTTTTATGAATTCCTTTTTTTTGGCTTGAAATTCCTTTTTTTTGCCATCATGATTCCTTTTTTTGGTCGCACAAGGTTGGCAGCTCTGCATTAATTTGATCATTTTAAATACGAGTTCGAAATGCTTTTCTGGCTCCCAATATCTACCCTACAACATTCTGAGACTCACTCTCTGTTTGTCTTCCTCCACAATGATTCTCTCACTTGCTTGCCTTGCCTTTTTGCGATGATACAAACTGTTTAGTTTTGAGTGAGTAGCCCCTCTTTAAGTCAATGGCCTGTAACAGAATCACCAGTCATGAATGTCTCGCTTGGGAGGCTGGTAGGGAAGGGACGATGGCTTGCGAAGATAAGAACCGTCAGATGACTTCACTCGATACATTCATGTATGTCCTCATCGCTGTATCTTTGCATTTCATCATGTTTGCTTGATCAAAGCCATTATAATAAGCTTTAAAGGTAAGCATTCAGCTCAAAATTATTGTGTTTGACAAGACAATGTAACTAATAATAATATCAGGGCTCTATACTACTTCTTCTTTTCACCCAGAGAGGATATATGAGGATGAATAACCGCACATGCAGACCCCAACTCATTTTAATAATATAATTAGGGCCGAGGAGTGATATATATATATATTTTTTTTTTTTGGGGGGGGGGGCTCGAGGGAAGATGCATTTAGATCAGGCCTGGAGATATGAACATACTAGAGAAAAAAGACACATACAGTATATTCACTTGAATTATTAATAATTGTACATATTTATTGACTGTTACTCATAGAGATTGAATTAAAAAAGGGTTGTCAATTTGTAGTTATTCTGTATATTGCCAGGGTGTAGTATATACTTGAAGACAAAGGCACAGTTTGATCAAGATATAAGGCATTAGTGCACAATCCCTGACTGGAAATGGAACTCCAACCCTTCTCATTGAAAACCCAGAATTAGAACCAGCTCCTCAGTGATTTCTGTAACTTGCAGCTTTGTGTTTAATCATGCTTGTCTCTTCAATCTAAGCTGTAATTGCTTCACGTATACAGCAGCTTCCCCCGTCCATCCACACATCTTCACTCCTTCCTTCCTCCCTCCCTCCAAAAAAAAAAAAAATCTTCACATATTACATCTCTGGGATTTCCTGGGTAGGAGTGATGGTCGATGGAAGGAACAACGTGAGAGAGAGAGAGAGAGAGAGAGAGAGAGGGAGGGGTGGATGGAGGAGCTGTGAAAGGAAAATCAGGAAATGATTGGGATGCCTCCTGTAGCCACCCTCTCCAGAGGCTCTCAGGCATTTTATCTGGTTGTAATTTTATCTATAAGGGGATTAGGACATTATTAATCTGTCTGCTCCGTTGGGTATAGACAGTACAGTTGATGGGACAGAGGCACAGAGAGAAAGAGAGAGAGAGAAAGAGAAATAATAAGAGATGTAAGGGAATATTGCATATGACTGACAAAAGAGCATTTCAGAGTTTTAGAGAGAGAGAAAGGAGAAAAGGGAGAGAGAGGGAATGACAGAGTATTCTGACAGAGATTGAGAGAAAGCAATACAACAAGGACTAATTATCAGTCAGTTATTTGAATGGTGGAAAATGAAGAGAATAATGGAGAGAGGGAGGAGGAAGAATTAAAACAGTATGAAACAACAAGAGATCATCTATGAAGAGATTGGCAAGATTAAAAAGAAAGATGGGGGAGGGGCGGTCAAACAGTATATGTCAATTTCAAAACTAATGCCCTTTAATGCATCCTCTTTAACCTAATTTTATCATAATATTTTTTGTGGGACAACATAAATGCCTTTTAATGAATGTTGATGCTATTCTCATTTTTAAACAAAAGCTTCAGGGAATAATTGCAATCATAGTGATTAGTGAGTGGGTGTCTTGAGTGGGAGGGAGGAGGAAAAATGAAATTTAGACTTTTTTTTTTTTGTGGTTCATAGCTGAAAATGCGCGTTTCTGAATACATATTAATGTAATCCCCATGAGGATTATCATGTTATTTCAGCCTTAAAAGGATAATTCAAAGATAAAAAACTATACTCATCACCTTGTATGGTTTTGATTATCTTCCATTATTTTCTTTTGTTCGCTATAAACAAAGGAGGGTTTATGATATTTATTACATTCATTGTTATGTTGAATATCCACTAGTTTTACTTTTTTTAATGTTCTCAGTGCAATTCTTTACACTTTGAGTCAGAACATACAGGACAGTGTAAGTATAGACACATGTATTATGGCCTGATTTCTGCTGGCTCGTATTAATAAGAAGTGGCTGGGAAAAGGATGAAAATCATATACTATTCATTTCTCATCACTTAGAAATAAAAAAAACCTAGGCATAGTTCCACTATCATAGTGATACTCACTTGAGAACAATTCCAACATAGGCATACTTGTACATATCTGTTTATGTATAGTAAGCGGTGTATATGGGCTCCCTGTAAGTATTAATGGATTGAAGATGGCATTCCCTTTAAGATATTACTTCACTCCTGACGCTAATTGAACATACCGATGGTTCTTTTATCTAAGTCATGCTGCTCTATTCAAGACGCTCCGGATTTGATATAGCCCTGATTACAGAGGGCCTTCATGCAACCTTCCCACTCGTTAACAATCAATTAAAGAATGGCGCCTCTATCCAAATGTTCGCGGAACGGGTTAGTGCGATGTTTGCGGATAGGCACATTGACATTTCTGATTCTCCCTTCCTTTTTTTTCTTGGCAAGTGTTATACAGTGATGTACATGGGTTTAGACAGATAATCTCTTTCACAGATATTGGCGAAGGTACACTTTGGGGCTAAGCGCTAAGCGCTTGGTCTAGTCATCATGTTCGTTAGCCTTGGTATGCGTAATCGGTTAGCGCTCATCTTAACAGACGCTATTTCCAGGTGCATAGGACCGTCGCGATACATATGTTGTACGCTCAGCGTGTGTAAGATACCATCTTCATACCTTTCTTCATTTTGAGTAACTGGGCAGGATCGAAGCCTGGACCGCCGGCACCCCTTGTCCTCACACACAATTCCTGCATTTGTTCGGAGATATCGCACCTTCTCGTGTCATCCGTAATATTAGCAAGATCTGTGGAAGAACTTGTCTTCTAGAATGTGACCCAGGAAGGGCGCGTGCATGGACATTAAGACGTTCTTCAATTATCAGAGAACCCATGTGAATTGTGGATTGTACTACATCTAGTTCTTATTGGTGTCTTGACCACAATATGTGCTGCCTGTATTATTTTCTACCGGACAATTTACACTGAAATCTAAGGACTGTGTCCACATCTAAGGAAGATAGGTGTCATCTTCAAGTTTTTCCTTCTTGATCATCTTCAAGAAAATGCTAGAGCGGAAGAGTCATATATTTGAATGTCTCATCCAACAACATTTGATTGGTTTAATTGGATTACCTTTTCTGTTGCATTTTAATCAGATGGAATAAACCTGTATCACAGTCAATATTTTATTGGTTTAATTGGATTACCTTTTCTGTTGCATTTTAATCAGATGGAATAAACCTGTATCACAGTCAACATTTTATTGGTTTAATTGGATTACCTTTTCTGTTGCATTTTAATCAGTTGGAATAAACTTGTATCACAGTCAACAGCTATGGAACAATTTCAAGCCATGGAATATTTATTAGTGTACTGAAAATCTAGGAAGTAGTTGTCATCCTGGAGCCTGAGCTAGCTGTT
Source organism: Strongylocentrotus droebachiensis (assembly GCA_035222895.1). Taxonomy (NCBI): domain Eukaryota; kingdom Metazoa; phylum Echinodermata; class Echinoidea; order Camarodonta; family Strongylocentrotidae; genus Strongylocentrotus; species Strongylocentrotus droebachiensis. The sequence continues at coordinate 82,603 of JAVYIG010005541.1, forward strand.
GTAGGTGACACTTTGGCAATTAATACCTATCAAGGATGGCTGAGTTTGATGCATTTTGTGACAAGGGTTTGCTGGAGATGGAGGCGGAACCAGCCCGCTATGATGACGAGGAGTGTCTGATGGAAGAGTATACCGTGGCTCAGTTTGAGTACCTCCTGGGGAAGGGGAATTGGTACCCCCATGAGAACACAGCGAGCATTGAGGAAAGTATAGATCTGCAGCATATACTAAAATGTATACTGTAATTAACGGTGTATAAACCGCCCCCGTGTATTAATCGCACTCCTCTTTTTCCGACTCTGTCGGCAGCAAGCCAGGTCCGTGTTAAGAAACCCACGCGGGAAGGCCTTTCATTTAACTGCGAGGTGCAGCTGAATGTGTAAGATCATTAATGTAAATTAAAAAACAGTAGAGGACCTAGGATAGAACCTTGTGGTACGCCGTGTAGTAGAAGAAAAATTGGAGGAATTATTATTATAAACTACATATTGAGATCTATCAGAAAGATTACTTTCAAACCAAGATTACAGACAAATTTGAGTGTTTTTCTAGTTTCCGAGTGGGGAGTCAACACACCGATTACTGAGCTGGGAGACATCGCCAGGCATAGCGCCAGGTGGAGGGGCATAAATCGAAACTTAAAAAAAAAAAAAATGTGTATAAGACGCACCTCGACTTTGAACTTTTTTCGGCGGCAAAAAAGTGTGGTTAATACAACGTTAATTATGGTAGTCATGATCCAGCAGAAGAAAATACACACAGTGTGACATTTGTTGAAAGCCGGTAGGGTGTTAACTCTGTATTAAATGATAGGAGGTACACGTTATGTCCTTCTAGTGTAGAAAAGCGATATTTACTTGTAATATTTACCATTTTACAAAGAAGTTGAAGGTTATGAGAGACGGTCAGAAATGTTGGAAAAGTCCTATAATACTCTTAGAAAGTGTCTGTTGACAGAGTTGTTTGATAAGAATTGCATATTTATTTGTAATTTTTCTTTGTAGAACTTCAAGTTTGGACACTTCAGTATGTTAATCATATCGATAGACTGATCACCTCTCTCTCAATACATCATCAATGCATTTCTGCAATATTGGCCCACCTCTGTACTGCAATGTTGATGAAAGGTTGCTCTTGGGCTTGGCCCACATGTACCTAAAACATCATCAAGCAGTCTTATTGAAAAGCCAGCACAGACCAACTGCCAATGATGCCCGGATTAGCATCCCATCTTTAGGGGATGTCATCTGCATATAAAGAGACATACAACATTGAAGGTCATTTAATGTCCTTGTCTTATTCTGCGCGCTTTGAAAGAAGCTTCCTATGATTGATATTGGGAGTTCATAATACAGCATCTAATTGGAATTGAGAGTTTCTAATCCGAAATGTCAACATGAAGACCGGGTCAGTAAATCGTACTTGATTTAAACCCTCTTTGCTGGACAACAGTGCCTGGTGTATGATGCTTGGAGAAGCTAGGGAAAAGAAAATATAATAATTTAATTTTTGCTGTGACACTCTGATCCTGTTAATCCCTGAAGAATTCAAATAAACTTCTTCATTTGTCCTACATTAGATTGGGAATGATTCATATTGAACTAGGAGAAGATATAAAGATGGGTCGTAAAGTAGGTTATATAAATAGACATTGTAAATGATAGAGATGTGATGATTTCTTGTCCGATGTTATCAACGTTTCTGATAATGCCAAACATGTTTTAAACTTGTCAATGAAAGAGTGAAAACATTTTTGTTAAATGCTATCCATTTAACCAAATGAGCTCAAGATACACCCTTTAATCCTTGATTCAATTAAAGATGGGATGGTTTGTTATTTCTTGGTGTGTTTATATTTAATATGGCATTTTAAAACCATATAGCTATTAATGTTGCTAGCAATACTAGCAATATTGCTATTTTGTATTTTTTTCATTATTTCTTTGTCCTTATGCTCCTCCATAAACCTGAATTACATTATCAAAGCAATCCCTTCATCACACCCCCGCTGCAACGACAACATTTTACCTTCTGAACTCGCTCGTATCTATAGAGCTGTAGAGCGTCCCTTGGTGTGTGGTTGGGTATTGAGTGAGGTATCAACAACCTAGTCCCCAGGGTGCAGGTGTGTGTGTGTTCTGCTGCGCCTGTCATAGCACACCTCAACCAGTGCTTTAGCTAGATTCTCTTGTCAATCATTCATTCTGGGCAGGAGGTTATCACCTCCATGCTATTGTGTAGGAGTTTGAATGTGGGCTGAGATTATTTCTTTTATATGTTAGAAAAACAGTAGATTGTGATGATTTTATTTATTCCACAATGCAGTTGTTTGAATAATTATATCCTCACAAGTGAACTTGGCTTGTGTTCCATTATTTTTTAGTATTCTGCAAGATCCTGAAGAGAATTGCTAAATGAAACCTATGACAATTTATTATGCAAATTTGACTTTACTCTCTATATGGAACATGTTCCTTGATGCTTAGAGCTGTTTTAATGCATTTGTATGTCATATTTTTAGTTGTGTTTGTTTCTTATTTCTTGCTGTCTGAACTTACAGCCTCATATAGTCAATCATGTTTTGCCTAAAACTGAACTTGTTTTGTAGATGATTTCGGTGCGGTAAATATTTACAAACTAGCAGTCAGCATGTGATGGTAATTGATATCTCAGAGATGGCCCGCCAGAATGATGTGCTCACACCATATACAGTACAAACAAAGATCCATGCATCATCACACAGTAGACAGTTAATCCAATAAAGACCTGCTAAAACAAAAGGGAGTTGCGCCGCGGCCGGGATGGTTGCCGTCCCATGCAGGTTTGCATTCTGCTACACGTATGCATGTCTCCCTTTGCAACGATATATAACCGCCAAGGCACTTTACCTCTCCACGCGAGTGCATTAAAACCACCAGAGTCGCTCTTTCCATTCATTTCTTGGCGGGAATCAATGCTTCTATCTATGCTGCTGGTCGACGACGAGGGAGACAGTCTTTGGGGAGGGGGTGCAGCGCGGGCTTTGGCGCCAGGGGGCCGGAGCTAAGAAATTGGCAGGAGTGAAAGAGAAAGTCTGGCGGAACTTGAGATCACCACTCGGTAGAGCATGCAGTGTGTTTTTCTGCATGGACGCCAGGCTTTCTGTATGGTCTGCCACTTCGTCTGTTGATTAACATGTGTGTGCGTGCGTGTGTGTGAGAGAGGGGCTTAATATAGATCTCCAAAAGGTCTAGTATGAATAATACTATAAGAAGAAACTTTACCTGGTATTTTTAATTGCATAATAGTATCCATATATTTAGCAGTTTTGATTTCTATAAGCATCTTATGGTTTGTCCATAATATCTTATCCAGTGTGAGAGAGGGGCTTAATATAGATCTCCAAAAGGTCTAGTATGAATAATACTATAAGAAGAAACTTTACCTGGTATTTTTGATTGCATAATAGTATCCATATATTAAGCAGTTTTGTGATTTCTATAAGCATCTTATGGTTTGTCCATAATATCGTATCCAGTATTGACCTGCTGGAATTTACTTTAATTTTTGTACATCACAAACTTTCTAGCTAGTATGCTCCTCGATTTATGAAGAATATGGAATGATTTCCTTTTGCACTGGGATGGCTCTACCTAATAGTTATTGTCCCACCTTTTCCAATCGTGCTTTATTATAACAACAAAAAAAGAACAAATGAAAGGAAATTATATTATACCTCTTTTATATTCATGTTATATCTATTGTAGAAATATTTCACAAAAGTTACATTATTATTGATATAAAGATTGAAATCACTTAGGAGAGGCATACTGTAGGGACGACTAGCATACTATAAATCATGGAGGTACGGTACATGTATATATGTAATTGTATGCCTGGTCCTACTCGGCGTGTGTGATGAACCGGGGGCATGACAGCTTACATCTTGTCATATCACATCAATATCTCACTGAAAAATGTGTGGTCTGATGGCCGATCGAAAGCAGATCACCTATATCCCAGATCCGTCACTGTCCATGTCTCTCTGAAGTCTCTCTTTCTCTCTCCCTTCTCTCTCCCCTTTTCTCTCTCCCTCCCTTTTCTCTCTCCCTCCCTTTTCTCTCTCCCTCCCTTTTCTCTCTCCCTCCCTTTTCTCTCTCCCTCCCTTTTCTCTCTCCCTCCCTTTTCTCTCTCCCTCCCTTTTCTCTCTCCCTCCCTTTTCTCGCTCCCTCCCTTTTCTCTCTCCCTTCTCTCTCTCCCTTTTTCTCCCTCCTTTTTCTCTCTCCCTTTTCTCTCTCCCTTTTCTCTCTCCCTTTTCTCTCTCCCTTTTCTCTCTCCCTTTTCTCTCTCCCTTTTCTCTCTCCCTTTTCTCTCTCTCTTTTCTCTCTCCCTTTTCGCTCTCCCTTCCTTTTCTCTCTCCCTTTTCTCTCTCCCTTTTCTCTCTCCTTTTTCTCTCTCCCTCTCTCTTTCTCTTCATCTCTTCTTCCTTTTCTCTCCTTCCCTCTCCCTATTTTCTCCATCCTTTTCTCACCCTCTCCCTCACTTTCTCGATCTCTCCCTCTCTCTGTCTTCCTCACTCTCTCCCTCTCATCCTCTCCCTCTCATCCTCTCCCTCACTCTCCATCTCTTTCTCTCTCTCATTTCTCCTTGATGTCTCTGCCGTCTTCGTCAAGAGATAGCTCATCGCAGAGTACACAGAGCGATGCCATTCTTTCGTCATGGCTGTGTGGCATGCACATGGCGGTGTGTGTATGATTTGAATGGTGCTATGCTCAGAGATGAGGAGAGGACATATTGCTCTCTCTCTCTCTCTCTCTGTCTCTCCATATCTCTCTCTCTGTCTCTCCATCTCTCTCTCTCCACGATGCACTTGCGCTGTCAGCGAATGAGGGAATTCCAGTTATGATTAGATGCTGGTGGCTGCTTTAGCCCGGCTCTTTACTCATACCGCAGATGGCCGCTACTCAAGGCAGGATGCATGGGCCTTTTTAGCCCCAGGCAATATGTACTACTTTTTGTTCTACTTCAAAACATCTCTATCTGTCTGTTTGTCTATCTGTCTATCTCTCTCTTTCTCTCTTGGTAATTCTGTCTGTCCCTCTTGTATGACTGACTGTACCCCTTTCTTTCTGCATTCTCGTTATCTATCACTATATTTGTTCTCACGATGTAAATCTTCTCTAACATGGAACATTTTTAATCCGTCTTTGCAAGTGAACATTTCTGCTCCTTGGATGGTTGTGATAATCTAGAGGAGGAGGAGGAGGAGGTCAGTGATTGACATTTATGTTGCCATGGAGACCATACTGCATCTTCATTAACATGGCTGCATATACTCTGAACCAACTCCATGGAGGACCTTAAAATCATTCTTGTATTGAGGAAATCTTCATCTCCTTAATCTCACGGCAGCTATTGTTTCAGTTTCAGAAAATTATGAATGCTAAATTCACCACGTTTGAGGTTTACAGACATGACTGATTCAAGCCATTCCCCTGTTGAAGCGCACCCATGTGACTCATAATGCGTAGACAGTCATGCTGTAATCGTCGGCTATCTTCAGAAGATAGCTATACCCATTGAGAGTAAGCATAATGCGATTCTCCATTCACTCTCTTTATAATGAATCTGACTAATCTCATCATGTTGTCTTGATCTTCTGTGATTATTCAACAGATTTTACCAGGAAAAGACAGAAATATGAAATTACTTGACTTGCCAGGAAGCACATCAAAGGGTTATCGCATGCACATGGAGTTTGAATGAATCTACAAGAATTGCATATCAACAAGTATTTTTTCGCATAAAAACCTTGACACTTGTCTTTCTAATTTGGAATAATCTCCACATTTCAAAAGCCAATGCATCATACTGAGACTGGCAGCTGCGAAACACACCGTCCGTCTCCTGAAATAACTACCTTTTATAGATCGTGCCGGGTTTAGCGGGCCACCACCGATTCGATTCATTCACTCCTCATGGATTTATGCATCTCGGTGGCTGGGGTCTCTATCGCCCTAATTTGCATAGATGCATGATGGTATAGATGCCTAGTGAGGTTGTTAATGTGGGTTCCTGGAGGCTGGAGTCACGTCGTCCATTCGAGTCCTTCGCTAAGAACACAGGATATTGTTTCATTATTCGTACAGCAGCTCTTTAGTTTGCATCTTGTATTTGCGATATTGGATGGAAATTGGCGTAGCAGAGACGGCGTTGAGTGCACGGACGATGGAGTGTGCAACTAATGTCAAGAGATATGAGCGGTTTTGGTTGTCGATTGCTCCAGTGTGGAATATTCATTTGGATTAGATATATATTGCAGAGTGAGTTTTCAGTATATGTATGTTAGCATGTAGCAGATTTCAGTGTGTCTGAGCTTTTGTGTGGTGATGTGACTATGAAGATATTGATGCTGATGTTGTGATAAGTTTATGAATATTACTTTCATGTACTCTTATTTATAATGTCTCCTATTGGGTCTTGCTGTATGTTCAATCATTTATTGTAGACTATTGAATAACCATCTTTACTTGTTGTTTAGCATGACATAAAGAATGTTATAGCCAACTTATCAATTTATCACTCTGTACCTTGGCTGAACTTGTTCAGAATTTGTTAAATCAGAATTTTCTTTTGTAAATTAATTCATATTGACTTGAAAATTGTGTGAAGAAAAAGGAATACCAGTCCTATTTTAGTAAAAAAATGTTTTACTCTACAGGTTTAAAGAACATATTTTGATTGATAAGAATTTGATTATGATATATTTTATTTTACCCCCATAACTCTTGACAAACTGAAATATATTGCGTATAAACACACATTTTTTTTTACAGAATTGAGTTTGTGTTTCATTCTAAATCATAAATAATGCAGTTACAGTTAACAACTAAACGATTCATACCCTTACCAAGTTTTTAAATTTTCAAGTATGTGAAAAATTGAATTATCCCGATTTATGTTCTTGAGAATGTGACATACCAAAGATTGCATCTAAAGCATTCAACAAAGGCTCTTATCCAACCAGTCCACCTTTCATTCATGAGTTACGGCATAAAAAGACTAAAATCATCAAATGTACAAAGAGTTTGAATAATTCAGTTGTTAAAGAGAAGATTGAGTTCTGGGAAGAGATGAACAATCATTTGTGAGCGTTAATCATTGTAATTTTGCAAGTGTGGAAGAACATCAGATAAGACATGTTCCCTGAAAAGCATGGCTCTTCAAATGCCTTAATATTCTAAATATGGCATGTAACAGCATACAAATCGGGACAGATTTTTATGCGACATGTTTGTGTAGTCCCATATACATCTTTCTGTGTACAGTGCTTGTAACTTTACCAAGAATGGGCCAAATTTCTAATCATTTTGATGATTCCAGAACCTTACAGTACACACCAATAATATGCTAGATGATCAACCTTTTCTGATCAATTCAACAATGCAATCGCAGGACCAGAACTTCAACTGTGTGCATAATTCCCTCTCCCATTTTACTTTCCCCATAACAAGCAGTGTCCTCCCGCAAAAAATGATTTCTTTTCATTTTCATGGGTGGCAGTGTCTACCTCCTTGATCAATCAATGCCACAGTGTCCTCTGTTTATTACCTTATGCACTGTGAGGAATCCTCTTCACAAAACAAACTTCTCGTCTTACAGCTACACTGTGACTAACCCCTCCATTCAGACTGCTAAAATTATTGTATAGCTGTGTGAAAACTGTAGCCATGCGATATGCAACTCATTTTCTAGTCTGAATGTCAGATACCGAAGGTATGAATGTTTGATCATCATTTCAGATAAAATCTTGCTAAAGAATCAGGGTCCCATTCTCATTAGAACGTTGTATATCATTTAAAAACTAGTCAGGCCTAGGGGGTGTTTCACAAAACTTGTCATAAGTGACAAATGACAGCTTTTGTTATAAGCTACTGAAATCCTTGCTTTTGATTGGTCATCAGCAGATTTGTCACTGATTTTTTTTGTTTGTCATTTGTCATTAAAAAAAGACTTTGTGAAACACCCCCTGGTTTATTACAAGTCTGCACTGATGATTAGCTAGCAGTCATGTTAACAGTTTCTTTAATCAAAGCTTCTTTACTACGATAACCATTTTTCATGTGTGTATGCCTCTAGGGTTCTATGATGATACGCTTAAACAACGTTTCTTTTATACACAAGTTCTGTACAAATTTCCTCTCGTGTAAACAGGTCCTAATGGTTCTTTGTTTTCATTGTTTGTTCTTTTTGTGTATAGGGTGGCCAGACTGCCCTCATGTGTGCAGCCCAAGTGGGAAATCTAGAACTGGTACAAGAACTCCTACTCAAGGGTGCTGACGTCAAGGCCATGGATGAGGTAGGCATGGAGCATCTTATTTTGTACCATCTCTCACCTCTCTCAATTTTTCTCTTCTCTATGTCTTCTCCCTGTAATTGTCTCTTTTTTCTTCAATTCTCTCTTTTCAATCTTTCATTCACGTATATCGAATGATATTTTGTTGTCAGCATATTTTTATTCATTCACTCTGCTCTCGTTTGCTTTCCCGATTTCTCTCTCTCTCTCTCCCTCTTTTTTTCTCTCTCTCCCTCTTTTTTCCCCTCTCTTTTCTAATCTTTTTCCCCCTTCTCTCTTCTCTCTCTCTCTCTCCCTCCCTCTCTCTCTGATTCTCTATCTCTCTTTCTCTAACTCTGCAAAGGTTATGATATCTACCCCAATTAGGGTATTAGTTTATGTCAACATTTTATCTGCTATTTATTTTAACTGATTAGTATTAACAGGCAAGCAAAATCAAACAAATAGAGACTATGTTATCATCTTCCTTATTTCAAGTATTACTTTCTTTCACTATCATATTTTTCAGAACAACAAATTTGACTATGTTTAGTAAACAATCTTGTGTTTGACGATGAAGCCGATATTTGTCCTATAGAAACATTTTATTTTGCAATCTTGCATAAAAAATCTTCAATATGAATAACCATCGCACAAGATGTACCTGTTTACTCTTCATATCACTAAATATGTAGATTTCATCCAAATGAAAAGTAGAACATAATCATTCTTGGGCAGAATTTGCCACCTACAGCAGAGAAAGGGTTAACCACAAAACAGAATATGTTGCAATCTACTCTAGATCTCTCCGTCAGATTCGCTACGTGATGTATCAGTGTTTAGATTTGTTCAAGTGAATCTTATTACCGTCTCAAAATAGAAATAGTATCGTGTACACTGATATGTGGTTTCATGCCACGTTAAGTATTCTTCTTGTGGTTTTTGTGTTAGTAGACAAAAGAATTAAAGAGAATTGATTGCACAGTTTAATATTCCTTCTTTTTTCTCTCTAAGGCTGTAACTTGGTAATTCCTCACGTGTTGATATCTATATAGTATCAGTGCTTTGTATCTATATTAAAAAATGCTCAACAGTATTGTTATGATAAGAAAGTTATGGGTAAGCAATTCACACTTTGTAACTATCCAAGGTGTGTATATTCATAGACATTATATTACAAATGCTATACAAACTGATAGCTCCGAGCTCTACGTGCTGTTCGAAAACCAAGGGTGTGTTTATATGTATGCAAGGTTGTTGTGTGATACAACCGCTATAACTATGACTGGCAGCCTTGCTACAAAAGACCTGTTAAATTCTTGTTATCGTGTAATACTGTCCTGTATCTCAGGGTAAGAGACAGAAGTCCAATCTTCTGCCACCCCTTACACAATACAAAACCATTCAAATTAATTTGCGTTGGCATTAATTTACCAAAATTTAAGGGTATGAAATGTTGTCACTTTACGCCGTCCATAGTTACCTGGACGTTTTGAACGCAGAGTGATTGGTTTAAGCCTTGATTGTGAATGAACCAAAGTGTGGTCTGTTTGATCACCTTGCTCTAGGCCTACATGAAAATTCAGCAGACTTCTCGTGTGACACGGAGGTCCCGCGAAAGAGAACCCCGATCCTCTCGATCCTAGTTAAACATTCCATCTACTTAAGGTGGGAGGCGCATATAAACCCGCCCAGGATACGGGTTTGAAAGTGATAGATGGGAGATAGAGGAGAGGGAGAATTGGAGCGGAGAGAGGGAAAGATGAGAGGAGGGGTTGGACATAGCCACAATGTTTTGTCTGTCAACCGTTCATACGAGGTTCTGTGAATTTGGGGGCATGTTTTTTAATCTTGAGAAACTTGAGAAAGTACCAGATACCTCATGTTCATCATATGCTGGGCATAATCATGAAATTGATATATATGTACCGGTACTCCTTCTTGGAAAGTGCACTAGCATGAAAGGCAAGAAAAGAGATCTTTAAAGGTAGGTGGTCTTTATTGATAGGTACCTTTAAATCCTATCTGCACTAGTTTGGCCAGGAGGGATTAGCCCTCCCTGCATGGTCACTGACAGGTGGTTATCTCATTAAATCAGCTCTCAATTAACATAAGAAGAAGGGGACCATGGGGCACCAATGGTCACCAATTAGGCATTGTTTGCTATACCGTGTGTCTCAAAAAAAACGTAACACTTTTGAAATGGTTGCCAAATTGAGCATATATAATTTTATGAAAAAATGTCTATATGTATGGAAAGCTAAAGGACCAACCTTTCATATGATATGAAAAAATTAAAAAAAAAATCATGCTTCGATGGACAGTGTTCACTTAAGTTAGAGGTATGAAAATGGGCCTGCGCAGGATTTTTCCTTCCAATTTTGGACAGGTAAATTACTTGTAACTTACAAAATAAGGTCGATATGAGATATTCATGATCGATGGATCAAAAGGATATTTTGAATCAAAAGGATATTTTGAATACCTCGAATACCATTCCTTTTTCAGTGTTATTTATCAATCCCGAAACACCACCGCCCACCCCCCCCCCCCCCCACACACACACACACACACATACACACACGTGCACACACACACACACACACATTAGGGCAGACATGACAAAAAACAAGTTAAATCTTTTTTTAAAAGATTTTCATGTTTCTTTTATTTCTTTCTTATTTAAAACTGCTTTGTTCATCTTAAAATGAAAGATCTGACAAAAGTAATCAGTTCAGTAGTCCACATGGCTATCTTTTCTTCTTGATTGAATATCAAGGCTTTCAAAGTACCGACTGAGTAAGGGTACCGGTAAAGATAAAAGTCTTTCACATTAATGATTCAAAATATCCTTTTGATCCATCGATCATGAATATCTCATATCGACCTTATTTTGTAAGTTACAAGTAATTTACCTGTCCAAAATTGGAAGGAAAAATCCTGCGCAGGCCCATTTTCATACCTCTAACTTAAGTGAACACTGTCCATCGAAGCATGATTTTTTTTAATTTTTTCATATCATATGAAAGGTTGGTCCTTTAGCTTTCCATACATATAGACATTTTTTCATAAAATTATATATGCTCAATTTGGCAACCATTTCAAAAGTGTTACGTTTTTTTTGAGACACACGGTATAGAGGGCGCAAGTAGCTATGAGTAGTACAGTGGGGCTTTAACTCTTAAGCTGCCACCCATACAATGCACCCAGTGCCACAGTGCTAATTCCTATTGTGCCACAGTGCTAATCTCCTGAGTGCCAAGTTAATTTTAAGGTTGGTTCAAGTGCGTGTTATTTAAATCTTTACAAAAAACAAATCGCTGAATTACTCGAGAAAATCCAATCTGACTGTTGTATACAAAGACGCGTAATCCAAAGCCGATAATCTGATGCACGCGATGGTACTTTCAATAGCGCTGTAAAAGCACTCAGCACGGTGCAATGGGCATGAACAATAACTGTTATTACATATGCTTGCTAGCGCGCACGAAGCACCGTAGCGGTGGCTCGCTAGCATGAACGTGGCTTTCAATCGATAGCACGCTCGCGTGCACATGGCACTATAACAATAGCGCGCTAGCAGTCTCATGGCAGGATAAGAGTTAATACATGTTTTAGTGGAAATCGATCAGGACAAAACAAAAAAAGTAGTCTTTATAGAAAGTTAGAAATATGGCTTTCCTTTAAAGATTGGTTACTGAAGTAGGTTTACCTTGACTGTATCATCACATCAGTCTCAATCACTTCATTTCCCATTCCTGCATTATACTTATGGTCATTTTATTCTCAAACAGGACAAGTGGACACCGCTGATCTTTGCGGCCAGGGAGGGTCACCTGGACATTGCCAAGGCTCTCCTGGACAAAGGAGCTGAAGTAGACCATGCAGATGTGGTAAGACAGAACTCTTCAATTGGAACAGAATCTTAGAAGTTAAGGCTTGTTCAGATGTGACACTGTAAACTGCCACAAAAAACTACACTATTACACTTTACATAATCATTTTAAAAAAAATGCAGCGGTTTTGTTGCGTCATATCTGAATAATGCCGTACTGTGGTCATACTATTTGCTTTTTAAAAAAAAAGTACCAGTAGATAGTGCCATTATGACAATATTTTTAGCTTGAATTTTAATCACATGTGCATTTGTAATACAAATATCTGCTGCACAAATTTTCTACTGACTGTGTTGTCAAGTTTTGTAAATTTTTGTCACGATTGCATTGTCTGTTTAGAGCCAGTAGATCTTTGACTCTGTGAAATCATAGGGTTCATTGCCCTTTGACTCTCGGGAGACGATAAACCTATTGGCCTGAATTCTACTAAAATTTAAACTTGATGCTGGGTTTTGTTTGTTAGTAAGCAACCAGGGGACCAACAGCTTTAAGTCCTCTCTGAGGGAACTGGTAATGAGGATCAATGCCTTACCTAAGGGCCTTACTTGCCCATCGACTTGGTTTCGAACCTGGGACCTCCACTGCCCTACCACTGAGCCATCACGTTTTAGCTTTTATTCAAAATCGGGATTAACAATGGTAGTTAGTCTGATGTCTAAGCTATCCTTTGTTAAACATGATCTTAGAATTAGAGTCACGTTTAAATGAACTAGTAGAGCACAGGCCAATGTGATAATACCCATAGCCTTCTTCCATAAACGAAAAGACACAAATTTGGTATTTTTTTCTTGAATGAGAGACCTTCTGTAACTGGGTTAGAAAAATAATCCATTAAAGCACATTTATCATTCCCAAGATTGTGTATGTATTACTAAGTAAGTTACAAAATCTGATACTCTCTTCTTTTAACCTTCTAGCGTAAACAGACCCCTTCTTTTTTCAACAATAGCCTCTTCTTTTAAATTCATTTAAGTTTGTCTAGCTATGTTATTCATATCCTTCTACCGGTTTCTCTTTCTTTTCCTCAGAATGGATGGACGCCTCTGATGTGGGCGAGCTATAAAGGTCATACGGATGTCTGCGTGGAGCTCTTAGAACGCAAGGGGAACCCCAACGTGCAAGCCCATGTAAGTTTGAGACCAGGGGCCCGTTTTCACAAAGCACAGGTCGCAGTGACAAATGACAAAAATCAGTGACAAATCTGCTGATAACCAATCAGAAGGAAGGAATTCACTAGCTTATACAAAAACTGTCATTTGTCACTGATGACAAGTTTTGTGAAATGCGGTCCTGTGTGCAGTCCTTTACCCTTCTCATTTCTGTGAGATACCCTGTCATGACTGCTGATTGACGAGACATATGATGTTATATAAATTGTATTGTAAGGAAGAGTTCCAGGCAAAAAAACAATATCAAAATACCACTCCTTTAAAAATATATTTATCAAACGATGGGATGAATTTACAGGTTTTGAATCCTCTTTTTTTTTTTAAAACAAAGATACATTTTTAGGCATGGTGAAATGAAGCGGAATAGACATGTATATAGATATGATGTCCTTGAATGCCCCCAGAGTGTTACTTTTTTTCTTTTTTGCAGGACGTAGAATTCCCTCATGCCAACCAATAAAATTGCATACAAAGCTGTGTGATAAATCTCTGAAACGTATTTATGCAGTCGCTGGTTTGTAGAATTATGGTTTAGTTCTCTCAGAATGGTCAAAAGGTTGACTACCGGTATTGCAAATATAACCATAGAGAAATGTGCAGTACGCAAACGTAGCGATGCACACATGGAGTAATTGACCGCCAGATAAAATTGCCATTTACAGACTTGCAGTGAGGTTTACCTTAATCTTATTGATTTAGAGAGCTGCTGCCAAATGTTCATTCCTGTAAATCAGCGTCCGGGGTGGCAAACAGGTCCAAGTGTATCTCAAGCCGACAAGGGTTAGCTACGTAAAGCCTCTGAAGATATTGAAAGCACTTGGACTAAGCATTGGTGCACGGGTACAGGTGTATCTAAAGCCGACAACGGTTAGCTACGTATAGCCTCTGAAGATATTGAAAGCACTTGCACTAAGCATTGGTGCGAGTGTCTCTACTTTAGCTGCAAGTGTCCTGATATTTATGGCAGACACACATTGGATAGTCTTATTTGACTGTTCATATTTTGATAGCGCTGAAAATGAAGCATACGTGCGGTGAGAATTCCGTAAAATGACAAGGCTGATTGACCCGTTCCATTCGTCGTAGTTTGTGGTTGATATATCGTTGCTGTATACACTTATATGGAAGCTATAGTATAACTACAGTGGAAGGTCATTGGTGAGTTCTTGTAACTCCGATGAACTTCTGTTCAGGATCGGAAGAAATGAGAAAACAACTTTGTATTTGAAAAGTTTGCACTGTTTTGAAAGCTAATGGACTATGTTGGCTAATGTGTTTCTTCTGTAAATCTTGCGTCCTATTTTTGTATTACTCAGCTGTACATTCATGTAGTCAGTCAAGAGAAACACCTTGATGCCTGTGACCTGAACAGCAGGTGTGATTTAAACAGTGGGAGATACATCATTTTAGTTTTAAAAGAAGAATAAAAAGCAGTGCAATATCATATTTCCTGTCCATGTAATCCTATGATTGTGTTTTTTTTTGGTCAGCAGCTCTCAAAAGGTATTCTAATTTAAATTCCTTGCACTCTCATTTATATTTCATAACCTGAGCTTGGGCCAAGGGATATTTTTCATTCTTTAATTACAACTGTCATAGCTTCATTAAGAAATGATATTCAATTGATTGATTAATATAGCAACTTAATTACATGTCCTTTGCTCAAATTGTGCTTATGAATTTTAAACATGACAGGAAGAGACATTTTTTTTAAATCTCTATAAAAATGAAATTGAGATGGAACTGATGCAGCAATTCCCTAATTTCCAAGAACATCCAAACCTACAAATGCCAGCGACACCTAGCCTCGGATACGAGCTGCAAATTGAAAGATGCATGAATTTGTAATGACTGGGAGTCTAACATTACTGATGAGAAACGACATGAAAAATAATCAACCCCTCAATAATTCACGGACCGCCGTCTTAGAATGTTATCAAGCTCTTCTCCACCCTCCCCTTCTGCCACATCTCTTTTTTTGGCGTTGTTGGAGAATGAGGCAAGGATGGTGATGAATGATGTTGTAAAAATCTGAATTATCATTGGGAGCTTTGGTGGCTTGGGACCGCCATGGAGTGCATTCAACACCCCTGTACATCATGCGAGAGGGGCGCATGAATACCAATGCTGGTTTATGTTTCCATGCAGCGGGACATCAGAAGTCAAGTCAGGTTTTTCTGGGTTATTCTGAGCAGAGATTGAGGGAGGTAGACAGACAGTACGGGAAAAGGTTGGAGTAAGGGATTAAGAATGAGATACAGTCAATTTTGTCTATAGCGACCGCCCAAGGGAAACACAAAAAGTGGTCTTTGTAGACAGGTTCCTTTAGTACATGTTTCAATGAGAAACCATTTTCAAGGGAAACAAAAAAGTGGTCTTTGTAGACAGGTGGTCACTAAAGCCGGTTTGACTGTATTTACTATCGCCTGATGAATTATAAGAATGTAAGAAATGACTATCATATTAACAGGAGAGATATATGGTTATGATTAAGGAATACTGTAAAGGTAACAAAATAACGTAAAAGAATATTTTTGAAATTCAAGAATAGATTGTCCAGTAGAGCCACATGTAGATGAAGCCCAGTGAAAGTTAACTCTAGTATTAGAGGTCATTGACCTTTCCTTTATTTAAAAACAAAAAACGGCTTGTAGAAAAGAGATTCAGGGTTTGTTTTTATAAGAATGGACCAAGGAAATACTGTCTAGATAATACTAGACATATATGGATGGCAGAAGGAAATAATGAGGTGTTTAAAATGTATGTGTAATTACCATGTTGGTGATAAATTGTCAAGAAAAAGTGTTCTTGATATTCTTTGACAATGTTCAGTAATTTGACTGATCAACAAGTGATTCGTGATTGTTGTCAATTACTCATAGTAAATAATTTCAGAACTGCTGAATGAAATTTGTAATTCATAGGATAGTAGGGATGTGTATCTCATCATCATCATCATCATCATTTATTAAAGTCAGCATTTTCCCTCTTATGAGGGGTTACTGACTTTTGCGCCATGATGACACTCCCTCCCCTTCTTCTTGTCGCGAGCATCCTCCTCATTTAGACCAACCTTACTGCTTTTTTTCTTCATCATATCTTTCCATGAAATCTTTGGTCTTCCTTTCCCTCTTATGCCATCCACGAGCCCACACTCTTTTCACAGGTTCATCCTCTTCCCCTGTCAACGTATGACCGATCCATCTATGAACTTTAATGTGTCAATAAATTGGTCTGTTCCAATGACATGAAATTGCTTTCTGGCTTAGTTCATATAAAGAAGAATCCAGTTTAGATAAATAGAAAGAAATGAACGAGTCTTTTTTAATGAACTTTTTTAGCTTCTTGTAGCCGAATGATCGACGATTGAAAGAGATTTGCATCTATTTCTCCCTGTATGCCTCTTGATGATGGTATTCACAAGTTATTACCAGCTCATCACTATATTCAGCTGTGACATTTTGTGAGCAAGAATCAAGGCTGGATTACAATGCACCACATATCTAACTGGGTCACACACACAACATTGAATGTAAATGTAAGGTGGTTTCACACTGCCTCTAGGAACTGCTCCATGGTGGTGTTCACAGGTGGTCTACAACCCCTATGTGTATGATGCACCACGAATGTAACTGGATGACACATAATGAGGATTTTACATTGAAGGTTGCTTCACACTGCCACTGGTACTGTTCCATAGTGGTATTTACATGTAATGTACCATGGTGGTATTTACATGTAATGTACCATGGTGGTATTTACATGTAATGTACCATGGTGATATTTACAAGTAATGTACAACCCCTTTGTGTATCCATGATGTACCATCATCTTACATTGTCAAAGATGAGTAAAATGGCCACTGCCTCCCACTGCCATTGTTACACAGCATCTTTGTGATGGTGTTTACAAGTGGTGTACATACAACTCATTTGCATACTGCATATGAGGGACAGTGCATTGAGGATAGTCTAACCAGGGACATGCTATATGCTCCTAACCCTGCCATGCATGGGTATTGCCCTGCCATCACAAGTAGTGTATTATTCATCTCAAACCTAAAATGAATGGAAAGATTGCACATCATTGCCATCCTCTTGCGTTACAATATGATAATGAATTTCTCTTCTCACCCCCCCCCCCCCCGGCCAATAATGGAATTAACAACTAATCCTAATCCTTTGAAGATTTGTCATACATCTCATCACGATGCTCATTATCCTATCCAATCTTTCCATTCTATATTTGCCCCTGGTATATTATTAGAAGACATGAGCTACCACCTCTGCCTTCTTCTAAGTCCTCTCTTAGTAAGGCAATCAAATAATTGACATCTCAGGCTTGCACGATGCTGCATCACAAGTCGAGGGGAGAATCAACGTCAAACGGGACGGAATAGAACCCGTTTGCTTCTAACGCATTATTGAAAACCACCCGAGAGAAGAAGCCGTGCTTCCAGCCACGCTCATTGCGCTAAGTGAAAGATCGCAACCGACTACGCATTTGCAAATTAGTTCCTAGAAAGGACCCGAGCGTTATCCCCCATGTAAATGAGAGGAAATTACCAAGCTGTAGAACCATCCTTCTTCCTTCGATCTTCAAGTCGTCTTTTCCCCTAATTCTCTCTCTCTCTAATCCCTCTTTCATTCTCTCTCAATCCCTCTTTCATTCTCTCATTTCACATAAATGATATTTCATTATCAGCATTTTTGTTTAGTGATCACTCTGCTCTTCATTGCTTTTCCCATCTCATTCTGTTTCACTCCCTCTCTCTATCTATCTCTATATCTCTCTTTCTCTCTCTCACTCTCACTCACACACACATATACACACTTATTCTCTTTTTCTCCCATCATTCTCACCCCCTTTCTTTCATCTCCATGTATCTATCTATCTGTCTACATCTCCCTAATTATCTATCTACCTCCCTAATTATCTATCTACAGATATCTATCTATATACCTATCTGTATATCTACCTCCCAACTTATCTATCTATCTATCTTCCTCACTACTTATCTATCTATATCTACCATCTATCTATCTACAACCCTACTTATTTACCTATCTGTATACATATCTATATATCTACCTTCCTATTATATATCCATCTATATACCTATGTATCTATCTATCTACCTCCCTACTTATCTATCTATCTATCTATCTATCCCTACCTTTCTCCTTCACTTCTACACTGTCTATCTCTGCACCCTTCTCCTTCCACTCACATAGCCATCCATGCATGATCATACTACTAGTTGCCTTGTCGCTCTGTAATCTCTTTGATCTGTCTCGGATTAAACAGCTCTGATTTGGCAAACCACGGGAGGAAGTAATTGATGTTAATGAAGTCGTTGGACCGTGCAATTTATCCTCTATTTTCCTTGGTCTGGCAGCCTGTGTAATGAGGCCCTAGTCCAGCAGCGTGGAATTTGTACGCTTTTATTCATTGGTCGCAGCGAGCATGTTAATTCAGCCATTTTATGACTGATGATATCTGTTCCAATATTAATCAGTACAACACATCCATTTTGTTTAATTTGGGACACTAATTGATTCATACTACATCAGGCTTTTGTTAAATCAAGCAAATTGATTTAATTTTTTTCATATTTTGGGATGCAATGTTTACATCTTCATGAGATTTCATGAGTTTCTTAAACTTAATGGCATAGTTGTTTTGTTTTATTAATCAAAAGACATGTCCTGTGGAATACCAAATTGATAAAGTGCTCAGATTGTCTGGTTGTAACTTTTCCAGCGATATTAGTTTTCAGACAATTGTCTGTGGCTTCATTACTCATATCTAGGCTAATGTAGACTTCTTGTACTGCAGATTAGATGGGGCTCCAATTTGTCTAGGTCTTTTTGTTTCAGGCTCACAGAGTAAAATCAATATTATCCAAGTTCAGAACAGATACTAAAGTGGTATTGAACTTTAGGCAGATGGCATAATCGTTAGGCTATTCTACTCCTTCACTATTCAAAGTATAGCACTCATGTCATGCTCCACAATTATTACCATTGCTTTATAGCACGGCTGCCATTATGGCGCTGTAGCATTTGAAGGAATTAATTCCTTCCAGGTACCCATATACCTCACCTGGGTCAAGCTTGGCAAGTCTAGATCAATATCTCGCCAAAAGATGTTAGTGCTGTTGCAGGAATTTGAACCCTGTGCCTTTACAGTCCGGTGACTTATTTGAGAGACCACACCATCTCAACACATGATTTCAAATAGCCATTGGTAAAAATCCGCTCTGGTCAATTTTGATTTGATCACTCAGTGGCAACCATAATTTAATCCAATTTCAGACTATTTCTGACTCCTGGGATTCTTAGTACGAATGCACTTCTGACAAATCCCTTCATGAGAGGTTCTCGCAAGGTAATAGACAGATGTGACATACATCACAGGGACTCTCCGTAGACAATCGACACATGGCTTCATTATTTATATTACTGTCTGCTCCTTACGATGACAAGCAGCGGGTGGCAAAGTGGTCCATGTCATCGTCACATGAAAAGGATAACATTCATGTTGCGGCTTACATGGCTATCAGTGACATCAGGCCAGATTGTGTACACAGTGATGCAATGTCGTTCACATGGCTTGGATCATCGATGAGGAGATTGGGATAGATGATCATGGATAACAAAATATAGGAGGTGTCAATCATCGATCCAACCCACTTCCGTGTCACACCTGCGTTTGATAATGGGATGCACCATGATTGCATTTCATCTTTTCGTTCTTGGCCATTAGATCGGAAGATTATGTAGGGCAGATGTGGTTATGATTGAACATGTGTCCCTTGGTTGTTCATGTTCGTTTGGATATATCTGTGTCGTGTTAATAATTGATTGATTTGCATTGAGATGGTTTCATTGTAAATTCACACATGGGCGATTCAATGTAGAAATAGACTTACCATCCCAACGTCATTCGATGGCACATACATGAATCATTTAGCATTTGAACACAAGTCAAAAATATTTCTGTTGATGTTTATACATATTTTGAAATGTTTTATTCGTGTTACATCAATATTTGACATGCATCAAGATGGTTTCAATCACATGAGTGCGATTCAACTCAGTAGTAGACATGGTATATTGGCCCCCACAAATTTCAATTCCATACAGTGTACAGTGTACTGGTCTATGAAAGCAAATAATTGTTCAATACCCTCCTTTGTTCTACCGATTCAATCCCACAGCTCTTACTTTAATCAGGTAGCAAATGATAGAACAAGAAATATAGAAGAAACAATGTTTTCTTAGAATATGCATATTCATGTACATGTATGTCCTCTTGAATGTACAGACTTAATGAGTTTTCAAGACATTTTTCAAAACTTTTCTTCATTCGTTATGTTCTTTCTTGCATACAGCATGGTGTAACTCCAATCATTTGGGCAGCAGGGCGTGGTCACAGTGGAGTGGTAGCGGCTCTTCTTACGTCGGGGGCAAAGGTCAATTCTGCTGACAAGGTGAGTACCTCCATCTTCTTCATCCTCCCATCTCGTTTAGCTCCTCCATCTACTCCTCGTTCTCCTGTGCTTAAATCCTTGAATTCACTGCGCATAGTCTCCTTCCTTTCTTTCATCTAGCTTCTTCCTTTTCTCCTCTTTTCATTCTTTCTCTTCCCCATTTTCTCTTCCTCCCTTCCCTCTCTTCTTCCCTTCCCTCTCTTCCTCCCTTCCCTTTCTTCCTCCCTTCCCTCTCTTCCTCCCTTCCCTCTCTTCCTCCTTTCCCTCTTTCTCTTCCTCATGTCTCCATTCTTTCATTTCCTTCGTACCCCCCATTCTCTCTCTCTGCCTTATCTCCCTCCTTTCCTCATCTCATTTTCTTTTTCTCTTCTTTCCATCCCTCCTCCCCCCCCCCCCATTCATCTCGCTCTATTCTCCCCTCTCGATCTCTATCACCTCTACCCCATTTTCTCTTCCTTCCTTCTTCCTTCCTTCATTCCTTCCTTCCCTCTTCCTCCCCCTCGTCTTCCACAACTCCCTCCAATCCTTTCTTTATTAGCATTTATTTATCTTATGTTTTAAATGTATATGAATTTGAGCTACATTTTCTTGACTTAACCACTCACTATAACTTTCTTTGTTCTTCTTTGACAGTATGGAACATCTGGTTTGGTATGGGCGGCCAGGAAAGGCCACACGGACTGTGCTAGACTTCTCTTAGAGCATGGTGCTAATGTCGATATGGCAGGCATGGTAAGTGAAATAAAATTATATCAAAGATAAGGAAGGGGCAGTTGGCAGTATATAAAGGCTTTTCTTAGTAAAAAACAACAACTAGATATGACACTTTAATTGTTGCATATAGAGCTAAGTAAAACTTACTTTTATTTAAAAAAAACACTTTCAGAAATGTATTTCAAATCCATGCCATTCAAATAGTACCCATTGCAATTTTAGACTCCTATTTTGTAGATTATTTATGGCAAGCATTAAAAAAGTCGACCAGAAAGTGAGACCAAAATATCAAATGAGTTATGATTACCCTCAACCATTCTTGCTGCATATGTTTGAACCCACTAGGTTTTGCTAAGCTACTTAAACATCATAGAATAGGCTAGCATGAAATGCCATACAGTTACATGTACATGTAGGTGTGAGGGAGACAGCAGAATACATTTTGTGTTCTTAAATACATTTTCTCTTTGAAGGTACTGTTAAATATGATTATTTCGGGGTCTTGAGGCTGAATCATTTAGCCAAGAGAGTGCTAAGGGCAGCACGATAACTAAGATAAGATATAGAGTAAACAACTTTCAACAACAAAAATGTTTTTAAATGGACCAGTAGGGATAGATTTTAAATTGTTTCTTGAACGTGATCTCCAAACCTGCAAGCATCTTGCTTGGTTCATTAGTTGCGTGGGACTTCATCAGGATAAATGGCTCTGAATAATTCACTCCGGCGCTTGTTACTCCATTACCCGGCGACTTGCGGCCAGGGATGGTTGGAATAATGAGTGGATCGACTCCACCACGTCCTGCTGTCCTGGGGCCCGTTTCACAAAGCCTTTTTATAATGACAAATGACAAAAATTAGTGAAAAATCTGCTGATAACCAATCAGAAGCAAGGATTTCAGAAGCTTATAACATTTGTCACTGATGACAAGTTTTGTGAAACACCCCCCTGGACTCACCAAACTCCCAAATCAATCACGGGTTATAATTACCAGCAAATTACTCCCTAACTGGTCTCAGTGTGCGGTCTGAATGAGGATGGGTGTCTGTACTGTGGCTGGAGTGTGAAGTGATTGGGTTGTTCACACCATAGGATGTGTGGTGTTTTGGTCTACTGTCTAAAATCTGATGTTAACACAATCGTTACCTGAGTTAGGTAATTTAGCGAAATGTAGTGCATTAGCAAAGTGTAAACAGCATTACATAAGACATGGATATTATATAGCCACTGCTGATAGTATAGTGTGAACAGAGCATTACATGAGACATCGATGATATAAAGCCACGGCTTATAGTATAGTATGAACAAAGCATTACATGAGACATGGATGATATAAAGCCACTGCTGATAGTATAGTATGAACAGAGCATTACACGAGACATGCATGATATAAAGCCACTGCTGATAGTATAGTGTAAACAGAGCATAACACGAGACATGGATGATATAAAGCCACGGCTTGATAGTATAGTATGAACAGAGCATTACATGAGACATGGATGATATAAAGCCACCGCTGATAGTTATACATGTAGTATGAACAGAGCATAACATGAGACAGACGATATGAACCCATGGCTTATAGTAGTGTTAACGGAGCATAACATGAGACATGGTACATGACGAAGAACCTCCGTCCCTGATAGCAATTGACACGGTGATAACTCTTCATGGACCTCTTCAAGGTCATGAGTTAGTTTGCGTTGCATGTTGAATAATCGAAAGAGACAAAGAAGTAATTTGTCGGCCATGTGATGTATGTAGCGAAGCAGACAGGAGAGCTGTCCATGAATTGTTTTTCTTAATTACCCCCTCAGACAGACACACTTTGATCTTCATGGCCGGGTTCTTAGAATGATGGTGGGGGCATCGGAGGTGACTCTAGCTTTTTTTAAAGACATGTTGAAAATACTGTCCGGTGGGAGATAGGAACAATTGTTACATTAGCGGTGACAATCGATTACAATTCCTTTTAACATTTGTGTCCCAGTTCTGATTATGTTTTTAAGCTATTCATTCCATGGTACTCAAAATTCTCTATGTAGAAAACTAAAAAATCAACAACTTTCTTTAAGATAAAAAATTGATTGCAGTTGGAAATGTTCAATCTACCCTTCCCCTTTTTTGTTGGTACACCCTGTATAGCTGTTAATGTGCCCTTCTAATCTTTATTTAGTTATTTTTTCCCCTTTTTTTTTTTGAGCACCATCCTTTCAATCTGGTTGATGCACGACCCATGCTAAAGGCCCTACTTGTGATCACTGCCAGGGATTCTTTCATTACATACCAACACCTTAAACAAAGTTTATCAGTACCTGTTGTAAGAAACGTCAGTAGGCCTGTTCTCATCAGCTCGCGATTGCCAAATATCCCGCTATTTTAACTATCCCGATCGCATATTATCCAGTTAATTTGCGTCTTGATCAGCCCGAAGTTGCAATTAGCGGGATATTTGGTCGAGATAATCATCCCAAGATGTCTTGGGCTAGTTTGCAAAATATCCCGCTAATTGTCCGTTGCGTCTTTACCAGCCACAAGACTCGCACTCTCGCTAATATCTCTAGCTAATTTCTCGAGCTCGAGTTGCGAGTCTCGAGCTGATGAGGACGCGACTTGTAACTTTGGATTATTTCCCAAATCAGAATTAGCGGGCTATTTGGTAATCTCGAGCTGATGAAGACATACCTGTTGTGAACACACCTACCCTCCCATTTGAAAGTATTGAAAAAGATTTATCCTTGATCTCATTCCATTTGTAACAGTCACACCCAGTGCACCTCCTGTGCTCAACAAGATACCCATGTAGAGCAACACATAGAGCATGAAGCGAAAGTAGAGTTCCATTACCGGTAGTTATGATAGTAGGAGGGAATGAAGGGGGAAGGGTGGGGAGTGTGAAGACATCTCGCTTGGTATGTAAGGTTTCTAATATCAAGATCTATAGGCAGTTATTTATGAGGATTAAGCAATGATGGTGACAGCAATAGTCCACTTATTCTTGCCTGTATTTATACAAAGAAAACAATTTTTCATTTTGTTGTGATCGTAATTGGAGGGATGAAATGGGGAGGGGAAGGGGATGAAAGACAGACAGACAGACAGACAGGCTAGATTTCCGACCCACAATCATATATGAGGATCAAGTGATGATAGTGACGCCAATTGTCCATTAATTCTCGCAGAGAACATGAAAAGAATTTTGATTTCCATTTTGTTCAAGGTCGTGGGACGTGATTGGAGGGAGGGGGGAGTGAGGGGGGCGGGGGATCAGGTCATTATTTGCGATATATATCCGATTTGTACCACATACTGGTAGATCTCTGACCCGCCATTCGTCAAAGCATCTAGTGTGATAATAGCAAGCTGATTAGCAATCATTTTTTAAGAGTTACAAAGAGAAAATAGATTTCCATTTTCTTCATGATAGTGAGAAGGGGTGGGGGCACCATACATGATGTTGGGCAACTCACTAGGTGTGTTAGAATGCCACTACCGAGATGCCCAACTTGCCACCATTTGAAAGTGATCATAGTGTGTAGGTGATAGAAAATAAAAAGAAAGTACATTTTCTATTTAAATTTGTCCACGCTGGTGGGACTGAATTGGGAGAGATAGGGGGGGGGGGGGGGGGGGTCATCTTGTAAATTCAAGTTCAAATACAAATGTTATTGATAACAATCCAAACAAATAGGATCATTCTCAAATTGTTATATCAATGGATAACTTATTTCAAAGTTATAGAGTAACATAGATAATTGAATGCAAAATTCAAAAAGTCTTGTATGATGTATCAAATATCTATTACATAGTACATGTAGCTCTCTTACCCGCTCGATATGTGAGGATCAATCGATTATAGTGGAGTCGATTGTCCTCTGATTGTCTGCTAAATCTTTCGTAGAACACGAAGAGAATGTAGATTTCAATTTTTCACGAGAGAGAGAGAGGGGGGGGGGGGTCCTAGGGCAAGGTGTATCATGTTTCTACCACCTACCTACCTACCTACGTACGTCTCTGACCCTCCTTCGTTTGTGGGGATCAAGCGCGATGATAGCGACGCCGATTGTCCGGGAATTTTCGCATCTTCCTGTCGGGCTCTATTTCCTCCCAAGACACCGTTGGAATTTATTCTTTTTCTGGCGTGATGAGGAATTCTAAGTGAATCTCGCCGAATTAGGGAAAGATGTGGTCTGAACTGGTTTGACAGCGTCATCATATTCATACAATGTCACGTATCTATGGCAATGTATTAAACAGAGGTCCATTCATTGAACTTCGAAAAGGTCTTGGATATTTTTGGAAACATCTGAGCGAACGACATTTCGTTCTGTGAATAAAGTTTGAAAATGTATCACAAGGAAAAAAACTTGTGACAGTTGACAAAAAACATTTATCATTCCAGCTTGTAGAAATGAAATTTTCCCCTTTGTTTTTTTTTTAGTTTTCTAAATTCATTTAGCAATCATTAAGACAACGATGGTTGTAATGCACTACAAACTTTGTAGCTCTTGTATTTTCTTCCATTTCTGATACTGCTGCCCATAATAATAAAAGTAAAAGGGGACATTAAATTTACTCTCGTCTCAATCTGGATGTATGCACAAAATCTCTTAAAGATATTTACTCTCATGTTTTCAAAAAATATCTATGAGCTATTTGCAGAGAATTGAAACTTATATTTAGAATGAAAATGGTAGCATGAATCAGGAGGAGTTGGATACATAGTATCTGTTTCTTTGCTTTCTGCATGTTGTCTAGTTATAATTACCACTTTTGAGCATTTAAATAGAGAGAGTGGAAAGATTCAAAACTAGGTTAACAAGATAAAAACCCTTGCAAGGACCAAGGTGAAAAGACATCGATAGGCATTTTAAAAGGGACACTTATCTTTTGATGGTCGTGGGGACACCGAAACCCGCGATACTTCCCGTCGCTACCCACAAAGCATCTCCCGATGTGAAAGGGTCAGAGGCTTGGAAACTTAATTTGGATTCGAAGAGCGGTATTGAGTTTACCGTGCCGAATCTGGCCGAGCCGGGGCCCATATGCTGGTGGCACACAACGATGCATTAGCGGTCCTCTAAATTATCACTTAATGCCTGTTTAGCCGCACTGATGTATGCTTATTAACTTAGTAGCTGTGTCTCTTCTCTGCTTCTGCATAATTCAATACAGGGTGTATGTGGCGGTGTGGGGTATGAGATGTCATACATTTACATACAATCACCCACTTGAAATGATTTTGTTTCTTTTTATACAAACTGAAGAGCTGTTCCCATTGCCTTTACTTTACCCATATCCAAGTAGCATCATTCCTATTTTAGGCAGAGCAAACATGAGCATGCATTATCAAGTGGGTTTAAATACATGTATATCATTAGCCTACAGTATTGTTACACATGTTATGAAGGTACTGTTCATACTGTATGTACAATTACTGTCATTGGGGAATGTATTATCCATGGGAACACTCCTATGATACATATCGGTCGCACACACTTCAAGATGAACCCCCGTTTAAAGGGGGGTCAGTACCTAGTCAGTAGTATTGATGTCATGGCATGATGGATGTGTCTCCATCATATTCACATCATGGCTAAGATATTTCCATCTCTTACTCATCATTGCTAGACAACACGCTTCAACACGTCAACAAATCCTACAGTGTACATGATCCCCTCAAAAATATATTATGCTGTAATAGTACAAGTCAAACCTGCTTTAGTGACCACCTCTCTACAAAGACCACCTTTTTTCAATGACCACATTTTTTGCTTCCCTTGAAAATGGTTTCACATTGAAACATATACTAAAGGAACCTGTACATAAAGACCACCTGCCTATAAAGACCCCTTTTCTTGTCTCCCTTGTGTGGTCTTTATAGACAGGTTTCACTGTAATAACAAAAGTAGGAAATGTTAACTTTTTGACCTGAAAAGAAAAAATATTTTAGATGTCACTACTTACACATCTACTATAGATAAAAAATTTAGTGAGAATTTTTGGTACAAAAAACAATTATTATTATTATTATTATTATTAATTTTATTATTATTATTATTATTATTATATAATCTTGTCTTTTCTCAGAACTCCTGGACAGCCCTATTGGTATCAGCGAGAGGAGGGTATATGGAAGTGGTCCGGATGCTGTTAGAGAGACACCCCAACATCAACGCTGTGGATAAGGTCAGTATCAAAAGTTGTTTTGAAAGTACAGGGGAAGTGATTCACAAAGACTAAGATCAACTTTTTTTAAGTTGGACTTAACTATGGCAGGCAGTTCATGCCAGTGTTTTCTCTCACCATTATGATCTTTAGATAGTATTTTTTCCTTCAATAATGAATTATCAACAAATTGTAATTCTTTAGATTTGTGACCATGATTTGTACGTCCCTTGAGAGATCAATGCCAGTAAATTGTGAGAGCAAACAGTGGCATTAATGGCCTGCCATAGTTAAGTCCGACTTAAAGTCGATCCTAGTCTTTGTGATATACCCCTCAGGTTTGCATGACGAAAAGATAACTTACATTCGAGATTTGCGGTACGACTGTGTGGATAATCCTCCAAAGGACAGTTAACCTGACCAAAAAGTGGAGTATTTATTGGCTCTCTGGGTGATGTATAATATTTACAATCACCATGAATGAATTAGAATTATTTCAACAAGATGGCACAAATTTTTCTTAATAATTTGCCTTTAAATGACTCCCTATGTAATATGTACCATACAATTTCTGTCAATTGTCAGTCTACATGTAGATATTGTATTAGAAAACTTTAGTTGGAACCTTGGACAAATGATTACATTGCTATCAATACAAGGCCATATACCACTCCGAAATCATGAGCTGTTATGTTCATATGGAATTTTTTAATTGTATCAACACTTTCATGAATCACTGTAATATTAAGTATTAACTTTTCGTTAGCAGGCCCTGAAGAAATAGATTGGGATCGATGTATGTGCAGATGTTTCTCCTGTTTATTTGTAATTCATGTGCACTCATCGCAAGGATATTCATGGCAAGGATGGAAACACATCCTGAGAGCTCTTTCTTCTTTTTCATTCCAGCGCATTAAGTTTGTTGTTGCTAATGGTGACAGTATTTTACCAGACATGTTCTTCTGGACTTTTGTTTGATTTTGAATAGATCGGTTTCCTATAATAGGTTGTAACAAGAAACAGGTCACATGCCCATTTCCTATTCTTGTTTAGAAGATAGCAATCAAACTGGCTCTCTCTATCTCGTCCTTCTTGACACATCTCAAATTTGTCTTTCAAATGAAACCCCAGATAAGCAGTCGACAACTTCAGTCATGCCCCCAGCACCCTTTTATGCACAGTCAAGAACTGAATTAAGCAACTGCATGCAATACATCTCATCTCACTGGACACTAGCATACCTCCTATACATGTGGAGGTTCATTCGAATGTCAAGTCAGCTCTTGTTTGTTCATGCAACTCACACTGGTCGGTCGGTATCTTCAGCGATGCCTTTGGCTAGCTGAGTGTGTAAACAAATACTGAATTAAGCCCGCCAGTTTCAGGGGCGCGCGGGCTAACCTTGGTGGGATGATGGCAGGGAGATTGTGCGTGAACGAACTTTGAAGTGTGTTTCTTTCTGCATAGCGCGGGCTTCCTTGACTTTGGAAAGCTCAGTGGTGGGGATATTGTTGGAGTGCTTTTGCAAGAAATAGAGATGACAGGAGCAGGTGTATAGCTTTCAGATGGGCTTTCAGGTGGAACGAGACAAGGACGGATACATGGACCATTTAGAATTAGATCTGTTAAACAATTGGAATGCTTCCTGGCATTTTGTTGTACTGAATAAACATATACGTGATGAAACATGTGAGAAATTAGCAAGAATGGTTTAGCAAATCATATTAGTCAGCTAGAAAATATATATAATTTAAGAAAGATAATGACTCTTGATAGGTTTACCCTATTAGAACATGTGTACCTCTGATACCCCCTTATCCAGTCCCCCTCCTCCTCACTCTTGATAAACTTGAGGAGAACTCATTTGCATCACACATCGCTCCTCCCTTTTTCCATGAGAACATAAAGATCTCTGGTCCCATAATCTAACCCCCTCTCCTATAGTCTCCCAACTTTATTTATCCCCCATCCAAACTCCATCTCCCTCATTCTCATCCCTTCTAGTTTTTACCATAGAACCCGAGCACCTCCCTCCCTCCCTCCCACCTCCCTAATCCAATCTGTTCTCTTAATTGAGCTCATTCCTACCACTTGTCATCACACTGGTGTCTATTTCATGGTAAAGGAAAGGTTGGATGACCCCGTCCCTTCTAACTCCAGTCCATCTCAAAGACCTTTAGAGAAGACGAGTACTGTTATGATTGATGGTGCGCTATGGCAATGGTGATGATGTATGCAGAATGCATCCCTTTGTTTTGACAGTAGTTTCCCTGCTTTTTCATGCTGAGATGCAAAGGGGGATTGTTTGCTCTCAAGCTATTCCTGTTTATCAATTTTCAGAGGGGGTCCTTTTATGTGATTGCACTGCATAAAGTCTGCAGTACATCTACAGTTATTACAGTGTCATTACAACAGATCTTTCATTTTGTTTGGTCCGATTTCATTCAAACTTTCACCAGTCTACTTCTCAGTATGTTGTGCTTTCCTCTAGAGTAGTTTGCTATCGAGGTTGGATTTCCCTTTAATCATTAACAGTACAGGTTTCACAGAAATTGGCAATCATATTTGTGTCCTTTCTCATATTGTCTCCCTAATTTCACACAAGTTTTTGCCTTAAAATATACATGTACACTTACCAAATTAACTAAGGGAGTTATCTTCTCCCATGGTGTAAACCTCTAGGAGCGTTGTTTGCACATTTCTTCATGTCAAATGAAAAGGCAAAAGCTGTTTGTATACTTATTTTAGTCCAAGGTAGAAGTTTAATCTAATCTAATCTAATTTAATCCTCCTTTATGAATTGGAGCATCACAGTAAAAATGTAACACATGTGCATACACAAAAAATTTGTACAATTTAATGTTGCATCTCATTGTGTCCTGGGTGTAGATAAGCATGAGAACAAGGAAGGAAAGGGTCACATAATTCCTTTGCCCTTTGCTTAATAGTTTGTTACGTCTAATCCTCATACTCGTATCATCTTTTGTTTTCCTGCAGGATGGGTTGACAAGCTTGTGCTGCGCTGCCATGGAAGGTCACACGGAGGTCACTGAACTGTTGCTGAATTCAGGAGCCTACGTCAATATACAAGACAAGGTGAGTTTATGCGTGCGTCTAAATGGGAGGTGATTAGTTGCCTAGCAACCAGTTATGAAATATCATCTGTTTAATAATAATCTGTTTTTGTAAAACACATAATGATATAACGTCCTTATGTCCTGCCAAAGAGCTTTGGAAATGATTACCGTTATCAGCGCACAGTGCATTTCAAGGAATAATCCTACCAGGTACCTATTCACCTCACTTGGGGGAGTGTGGCAAATTTAGATTTATGTCTTGCCAAAGGACGTTAGTGTTGTGGCAGGGATTGTTTGGACTTTGGAGCCAAAAGGATGTTTACTCCAATCATTTCAACAGATTTAATGCCCTTCTGGCTCCAAACAGATGATATTCTCTCATCATCATCTTTTCCCATGCTGTCAGAGTTTCAGTTAAAGGTAAAGACCAGTATTGGAAACGCCCCAATTTCAAAAAATTAAATGGAAGCTCTCATTACCAATCATGTGAAAGAATATGTTTTGACTAATACATGATGATAACAAATTTGCCCGGAAACCGCCTACTAATTAATATATTTGGTAAATTTGTTTCTCTCATGGTCGTGTGAGAGATATAGGGTAGTCCCATATACATCTTTCTGTGTATAGTGCTTGTAACTTTACGAAGAATGGGCCAAATTCTTATCATTTTGATGATTCCAGAACCTTGCAGATGCTACATGCTAGATGATCAACCTTTTCTGATCGATTCCACAACGTTTCTTTCACAATGCAATCGCATGACCATTACTGGTCTTTACCTTTAATCATTTTCTCTCTAATAGAAGTACCTATTATTCCCTATTACCCAAGCCTTGTTAAAACTCCTTTTATTTATGAGGGAAAGTCCCAAAATATTTGGTGTTTCTGTGTCCTGTAAAGTTCCCAAGTAGCGTTTTGTGTGCCATAAGTTACCAAGTGGCATAGATTATTCAATATGATTCACATCCAATGCTATCATTTTGTGTCATGTTTCACCTGATCCAAGCTTCCATTAGGCTCTCAATTCACTACAATAATAAAGTGCACTTAATTTTTGTTATGTATTGTTGGTGAAGTTTTTATGACAGAACACTATGGACTCACCCAACGTTTGTAATGTAATATTGACTTTGTGACTATGAATGAAAATGTGATGTTATGGTCATGAATACAACCTTGAGGTTTGTTTCCATGTTGATTATGTTGATGTATGCAGAGAAAAAATGCACCTTTTCTTTGGGAGTATGGTGGAAGCCTCTGGCAAGAAAAATAGGAATGGAGAAATGCTCTGAATGTGGAGACCTACTTCTGAATGTGATTAAAGCTGGTGTGATTGGGAAGATGTGGTGGAGGAATAGAGAATGAAGCAATTTCTCAGATTTCATCAAAGCCGCCCTACGTGTCAGATGTAATTGTAGAGCTTAGTGAATGGGCTCTGAGATTGGATCAGAGATTGGTGAACTGGGAGGGTGAGGGAGGTAGAGGGAGAGAACGAGAGAGAGATTGGATATCTGGACTAATATGAAATTATGAAAGGAGGAGAGATAAAACATATAACAGATGAGAGAGAGATAGATAGATAGATAGATAGATAGATAGATAGATAGATAGATAGATAGATAGATAGATAGATAGATAGATAGAGAGAAAGGGAGGGTGAAATTGGGTTAATTGGCGATTTGATATTAAATAAATAAAGGAGAGATAGGATATGTGACATACGCAAGAGAAGGAGAGAGAGAGAAGGAAGGGGGGGGGGTGTTATTGAACATTAGTAATAATTATAAATTGTGGAAAGACAGACAGTACATTGAAGATAAGGAATATACATACATGTAGAAATAAAGAAAATTACAAATATTATTAACCCGGTATCATGCCCCTAAGAAAAAAGGCGTGTTTCTCCCTTCATTACAAAATCAAACAAAGAAAATACGAACCAGTCCTATGAAGAAAGAACCTTTTGATTTTAGTAGTCATGTAGTAGGCATATATACATTCATGAATTACACCATAGAACCTGTTCACACATGCACTGTCACAACAAGCAGAAAAGCAATGTGCAATACAGCTCCTGATGTGAACACCCCATCCCACCGCTGCCATACCCTAGAGTTCTGAGATATAGTGGAGGGCCCCTTCCGTGGGTGTTTGCCCTGCCCGGATGCGTGATAAACTATCAGAAATCAGACACCGGCGGGCATGCTCTATTCTAACAGAACAGGCATACGAGGGCGACGGGGCTAGGCATCCGATATGCTGCCAGCTATTAAAGAGAAGCATCTCGTTTCAACGCGCCTTCTCCCCGCTCAAGTGCTCTGCAAATTCAGAAGCCAAAAAAAACCCAAGCCGATCTTCGAAGTGCCCATCTAGATGAGAAAGGGGGTGCCACTTCAAGTGCATCAATTGTGGCTACAATTTGGAGGATGGGCAGACGGGTGAGGGGTCTTATTTCGCTTGGCCGTGCCGTATTCGCGACTTCTGTGCGACTTCTGTGCTCGGGTTATGAAAAATTTGCTTATTGCCCACTTTGATGACCCAGTTTGAACCATATTGCCTTGCAGGATGTTTCATATGAATGCTGAATTTCGATGGTTTGTTACTTCTAGAGCATTTTATACAAACTTATTCTTGGAGGTAATCTTTTTTTTACCATAGAATGGACCTAGGTGCATACATATAATGTAACCCGTGCATTGTCTTTTGTGCAACAGCCTTTATTCTTATCTTTCCTACAGGGTCTATTAAAGAGAATGTCCAAATCAGTAGTATGTGATCTATCTCACGTTTTTTCATGCTTTGGTATACTTTATTCCGGCATTATCTGCATTCCTACATCTCAAAAGGTGCTCTTTACTATATGTATGTTTATATAGATGTTCTCAATAGACCATTTTAATAAAATATTCAAATTTTATGCACATTTTTTTTTTAAGGTTAGAGGCTAGCCCAACATTGCAACAAGTCATGTATATAGGTTAATGGAAAAAATTGTCGCTAGGTCCCCAGGAAAGAAACATCCATAAATTTGAATATGATAGTAAACCGGTCTGTTGGTTATGGAGGAAAGGGGAGTTATAGGCCTCCTATCCTATCTCGAAAATGCAAGTTCTATCAAAATGTAATTACTCACTCTTTGTCTTTGATTTTTGTTTAATGGAAGTAGGTGGCTTTTCAGCGTCATGCCACAGGTACACCATTCATCACCGGGGATTCCCCTTCACTTCCAGTGAGAAAATGACTGTTAGGCACAGAATAGGCCTTCAAATTTTATGCACAAAACTTTGTCAAGTGCCTCGTTACAAATTGTTTCATTCACCTGTTACGAAGAATCGTACTTCAATAGTCAGAATGCGAGCTGCATACATAACATGGTGTAAGGTAGGACGAGCCATAATTTTTGTCTTACTGAGCAGCAATTAAAGGTATTACAAAGTTTTGGGAAATTTAAAAAAAGGGGTGGATAGTGATTCTTTACAATTTTGATATATTTGGATGCCCATGTGGATGTATTAAAAGCACTAGAAATTTTAGCCCCTAAAACACATCTGCTTTCAAGAAAAATTACATATAAAGATTTACCTGTGCTTTTTGATAAATTTGAAATATTTCCTACGGCCGTACGATGTTAGATGCGACCATGATTATCTCAGAATATGTAGTTGAGATATATAATTTGCGAACGGGAATAGCTAATCGGTCGATTTTAGTCAAGAAACATTGTTTTATAGCTTAATTAATATCTTGACCTTGAGAGGGAGCTATACAACATAAAGTGATTATTATTTATAATATCATATCTTAAGACTCGATTTCGACCGCGACGACGATCACTGAATATTGTAGGGTCGCATATGCTTCCAATATGTTCATTTGAACCAAATTCATGACCCCATACCAAAACTTTGTATTACCTTTAATACAAGCACTTCGCACTCTGACTTTTGAGATACAATTATTCATAACATGTGATATGTGACTAACCTTTGAAAGGAAAGGCATACAGGAATACATTCCATCGTTATCCTCTGCTGAAAGCCAGAAGGGCATTTAGCTTTCCGCCAATACTAAAGTTATCACCCCTCTTGTTCTCAACGGAAAATGAATTATAGAAACATCTTTCTTTCCAAGGAAATCAGACCCTCGGTAAGACCCTCGGTAAGACCCTTTGAATATTTCATGGCCGTACTTGAGACATGTGATTACCCTATAAATTTGTTTCATGTTTCAACGTCGCCCTCTATCACCCACTCAAATGGAGTTTTACGGCGGGATTAGGTTCCATAAATTGCGTACGGAGAGTGCTTGAAGTCCAACCCTTGGTTTATGTACGAGTGACGCTTCCCTTTCTTATCTCTTTAAAAATCTCAATGATTCAATGCAGTTACATTTACAAGAATTAAGACAGCAAACTATCTTTTAACATTGAAGTACTTATTCCCCAGCATAATGGAAATTGCAGAATTATTTTGGTAGAAGCGTAATCCATGAATTGGTTTGTGCAACATCCGACACTTTCAGAAAGGCAATGACCTGAAGGACTTCAAAAGAATTATTGGAGAAATCATCAGAATACAAAGTTGCGATAATTGTTGTCAAGTGGAAGTATGGGATGGATTTTTTAGTGGCACATTGCGTTCTTTGTTTTGGTTGTTTCCATTAATAAGTATCATAAAGTGAGAAGACTTTCCAAAAGGAAACAGGAATCTTAAAACCTTTAATTGTATATTTATCTTTCAAAATGAGCTTTTTTGACATTAGTTATATGTTGCATTATTTGTAAGGTATCAAAAAGTGGGATTCATGGGGTTGTGAGTGTGATTTCATTCATCGAAAATGGGCTTTTAGATTTGTCAGTGAATTTGGTACTGAGACTGATGCCCTATTACATGTATCTTCACAGAGAATCTTTTGAGAACAACATCAGTAACATAAACGCAGTCATAGCCTATAGCAAGCTCGGCTCAGTGTCAATTGATTGACCTTTTAGTGATGTTTGATTGTTCGTCCTCCTTTGCCACTTCTGCCAGAGTCCCACCAAGCAAATGTTGCGTAAAGCGTTTCAGACTATTACCTCAACCGCTTGAATGCCAGCCAGACATCTGCAGAGCAGAGAGAGGAGAGACAGAGGAAACCCGCATCACTTCACTCCTTCTACCCAGCTCCTTGTCTCCCTCTTGTCTCCTAGGTGTGCTGTGTTTGAGATGAAAGCAAGAGATGTGGAACGGGCAGGGGTTGTGTTCATACTGGCTGCTAATCCAATGGTAGCCAAGAAGGTCTGCTCGTGAACTCTGATTTGGGAAATAATCCAGAAGTTACAAATCGTGTCTTCATCAGCTCAAGACTTGACCTCGAAACTTGAAACTCAAACTTGAGAAATTAGCTTGAAATATTTTGCTTAGCGTTCGTGCATATAGTGCGAGTCTTCGGGCTGGTGAAAACACACCGGACATATAGCGGGATATTTTGCAAACTAGCCCAAGATATCTTGGGATAATTATCTCGACCAAATATCCCACTAATTGCAACTTCGGGCTGATGAAAACGCAAATAAACTGGATAATTTGCCATCAAAATAGTTCAAATACCGGGATATTTCTTGAGCTGATGAGGACAGTCCTATTGGGAACAGTGTACTGCATTCACACTTGCACCTACCCCAGGGATAACGAGATGACCTTTCTCATCATCATTCTGTTTGTTCTTTCATTGGTGCTGCATCCAAGTTGAGATTCAAGAGGGAAAGATGCTAAACAGACAACTAGCTCTTTCTCTTTTGTAATTCACAAACTTACATTGTACTCTCATTAAGAGTACAATGTAATATCTTGTTTTGACTGATTTCATTTTGCTTACTAAACATTTAAATGCCTTGTTCACACTTTCTGTTTGATGTGAAACCTTCTTTCCTCTATCTATTCATGGTTAGATTACGTTTCAATTCTTGACAGAGAGAGATCTAGAGCACAGTCTTACATGTCTAATGATAACAGTGTTTTTACATGTTACAATGTTTCAAACTTAGATTGCATCCTCTGTCTACTGTTACCTCATTAATGATACATGTATACCGACGTCACTGGGTAAAATTTCAATCTCTACGTAAGTCTGTCCACATGGAGTTGCCAATTTGCCACTAAATTTCCTTAATTGTATGTTATAATGATTTTTTGATGATATTTAATGGAAAATGTCACCTGACTGTACTTAATTATGTAGATGGCTCAAAGTTATAACTCTGTATCGCATGTCAATGATTCTTTCTCTCTGCAACTTCTCTCCTCCTATTCTCTCTTTCTTTATCTGTCTGTATATATGTGTCTCTTCTGTGTTATCCTCCTCTTTCTTCTCCTTCTGCTTCTCCTCCTCCTTCCTTTTCTTCTTCTTTTCCCCTTTTATTTTCATATCTGTCCTCCCCACCTCTATCTCTCCTTCACTCTTACCTCTGTCTAAACTTTCATTTTCTCTCATATCTCATTACCGGTATCTTCAAAGCTTTACTATCTTCATGTATCCTCAAACAAGCGGAACAAAACAAACACATTAGCATTTCAAGATATCACACTCCAACCTACATGGACAAGTACATGTAGTTCTATATTTCTTATGCAAGCCCCCAATCTTGATTATCATTTCTTTTTTTTTAATTTATGTGTTTATTAAGAAATCAAATCATAACATATACAAACTTTCCAAAAAAAATACAAATGCTGTGTTACAAAATTAATGACAAATTAAGATATTTACAAACGATTGAGATGATCTGGGGGAAAAAAAAAAGGCAGAGTACACGTAATAGAAATATTCAGAATTATAACAATTACAAGTACAAAAGCAAGAACCTCGAGATAGCATTGCATCAGAAACTGAAAATTTCGTTGGGCCCAAAATGAAGAAAAAGGAGTAAAAATAAGCCATCCACAGGTACAATGGAAACTCCAAACCACCAACAGGATGGAGGAGCAAAGTCTAGGAAAGAGACAATCCGCTCTACCCCCCCCCCCCCCCTCACACACACACACACCCTCAACACTATCATACTAACACTCAAACACACAACCGCCCCCCCCCATTGATTATCATTTCTTGAGAGCCATAAGGCCGCTTACTCCGCTTACAGCTCATTGCAGTTGGATGTTCCTTACCCAATTGAAGATGAGAATAATCCAGTCTTTCAGAATGTTACTTTAGAGAAAAGGGCATTTAAAGTCTTTACTCTAGTCAAGTTCTCTGACTTACAAAATACCACTTTCAGATTATGTTGTGCTTCCAAATTTTGAATTTGATAGTGGAAAGTATACTCTTTTAGGAAACACTAAAAAGTAGCATTTGACCATCCCGTTGCCAAATTCACCCTTCTTGAGCTCTAACTGAAAATCACACCATGTGACTTGTTGGTGTTTTTGTGGTGCCTGGTGGACATATTCTTATTTGAACCATGACATGTTTACAAGAAGTGTTGTTATCGCAAGCTTCATATGCATATACTTCCTGTAGACCGTGACATTGGTGTGCTAAAAATGGTCTTTTCTGATGGAGTTATGAGTAATTAGGGCCTAAAAGTCAAGCTTCTAGCCATCACCTTATTTTGCTGATGTTATAATCCATTAGATAGAGTATGTGTAGAATGTGACAATACGTGAAGGCCTGATAGTTGGAGAGGCTACTTCACACCCACCATTTAAGCCTGGGTTAATTAGTGGTCCTGCATGCATTCAGTAATGCTGAGGTGTGGCTTAAGTTTTGAAGTGTGAATGTGGATAAGCTCTCAGGCTGACTGATGGTAGGAGAGGCTACTTCACACCCACCATTTAAGCTTTGGTTAATCAACTGCATGCATTCAGTAATGCTGAGGTGTGCATGGCTTAAGTTTTGAAGTGTGAATGTGGATAAGCTCTCAGGCTGACTAATGGTGGGAGAGGCTACTTCACACCTACCATTTAAGCCTGGGTTAATCAGAAGTCCTTCATGTATTCAGTAATGCTGAGGTGTGGCTTAAGTTTTGAAGTGTGAATGTGGTTATAAAGCTCTTAGGCTGACTGATGGTGGTGGTGTCATACCTCACAAGATGTTAGAGTGGTATGGTTACATGGATGGATGGTAGTTAGGGAGAACATTAAAAATAAGGAAATGGCTTTTCTCTAAGAAGAATTACCTTAAGAGAGGCAGATGAGGCAGAGAGGGACAGAGTGTGTGAGGGAAACGAGAGAGAGAGAAGAGGCAGAGACAGAGAGAGAGAGAGAGGGTCAAAGAGAGAGAGGGAAAGGGGGCACGAGGGTTTGATTTTGTATGTAGCAAAAAAAAAAGTAAAGTGTTGTATGTGATAAATACATGTCTAGAGAATGCAAGAAACAGAATCTT
The DNA here is from genome assembly GCA_035222895.1 of Strongylocentrotus droebachiensis. Lineage (NCBI taxonomy): Eukaryota > Metazoa > Echinodermata > Echinoidea > Camarodonta > Strongylocentrotidae > Strongylocentrotus > Strongylocentrotus droebachiensis. The sequence goes on from JAVYIG010005541.1 coordinate 121,801, forward strand.
GGCTACCGGAATATCATTGTCTATGTGTTTACCATGAAGCCGGTATAACCCTTGCTACATTGTCTGCAGCCCCCCCCCCCACCCCCTAATAAATGTTTTCCACAGTTCATTGAAAGTTACACCTTATCTCTAAAATCATTTTGAAACCTTTTTACAACCTTTTTCTATTATTATCTAGTTTTTGAAGTGCTTTCAAAGAAAGAATTTATTTTAATTCTCATTTCTTATTCTCTTCCCTATCTACCAGCACGATGACACGGTCCTGATACATGCTGTCAAAGGGGGTCAGACGGAGGTCGTCAAGTTACTTCTCAAGAAGTTTGCCGATGTGGACATACAGGGTGATGTGAGTATAGAGGGAACCTTTAGTAGTCTTTTGATAATCGTTTATCAGAGTTTATCGGCAGCACATTGCAGGCTGAATGGTGTGCATACCGGTAATCAATCTGAATACATGGATATAAAAATGTGATGAGATAAAAATAGATTACAAAAAAGATATATTTGATTATAACCCAGTCAATTGTATGCCAATATGTGTATTACATGTATGTTTTAAATGAGTGATCATGATACCAAAAAGAGAGTGATCTTTCAGATTTTTTGGTGAGAAAATTATACTCCTTAAGCTTTCAGTAAGCATCTTGAAAATGTTAATGTAAGAATCAAAATCATTTAAGACCAATTTTAATGAACTCTCTTTCAGAAAATAAATTTGAAGAAGTTTGATTGCATGGAGTAAAATGTGCATGTATTTCAAATTGATTTATTGTTTATTTGTTATGATTTGTTATTTGTTTGTAGGACAAGAAGACAGCTTTATACTGGTCAGCTGAGAAGGGACATGTAGACATCTTAGAAGCAATCTTAGATAGCAATCCAAACACAGAATTAGCAGCTAAGGTAAGTCTGTTATATATGAGAATCATTTCAACAAGAGCTTATGACACCATCATCATCATCAGAGAAAGACGGAGAAAGAGAAGGAGGCGGAGAGACAGAGAGAGAGACACTCACACATAAACAGAGAGAGAGAGAGAGAGAGACAGTGAGCAAGAGAGAAACACAGAAACACAGAGACAGACAGACAGAGAGAGAGAGAGAGATAGACAGACAGACAGAGTTTATGAATGAGGTTTCATCTAACATGATGTTTCGACATGTCCAACTTAAATAAGAGACACATCTCTATGTAAGCCATTTCTTGTGGAAACTGCATGATTCATATACTAAGCCTTTGGGAATGGGAGAAATCAGAAGTCAATAGGTTGAATAAATCCATATTTCCATAATGACCTTTCAAGCCTCTTTTTTTAATTTTGTAAAAATCACTCTGACCTTTTAGTTGACTGTCATAAATGAGCAGAAGAATCTCTGTATTAGTTCATCTTTAGAGATTGATTAGTTATTTACAAGAATTAACATTTTAAAGAAATCTCCCTGGAGTTCACATAATTGTATTTAGCCCATTGCAGTGACATTTTCCTGATTATTCACTTAACGTTTGGGCTATAATATGACATCTCAGTTCTTACAAGTCATTGTAATATATGCATACCGTTCCTTTTCTCGTAGGATGGGGAAACCCCTTTACTGAAGGCGACGAGAAATCGAAACCGAGAAGTGGTGCGAGCGTTGCTTGATAAAGGAGCTAAAGTATCAGCCACCGACAAGGTAATGGATTGTCATGAATAGCTTGCTTGACTGTCTGACTTTGTTTTAATTTTTATCTCGAAGGAGGTAAAGGTTCAAACCGATTCATCATGATTCAATCAATTAATCAAGGAACAAGGATGAAGATAGTAAGCGTGACATTTTGATAATTGCTCTAAGTCAAGTAACCTTTCAAATTCATTTATGATTGATTCTATCAAGAAATTATGGATAGAAAGCAGTCCACTCTGCACACATGTATGTACTGTGTACGAGTCGTTGCAAATTTGTCAGTAATGAACCATATTTGATTGTATTTTTCATTACTATGTGTATTCATATGTATGGATGTTTCTTTCAGACATTCTGGTGATAAACTATGTGATTTATTTCTAATATATATCTCTGATGGATATCACCAAGCATATGTTGTTGCTATGATGGGCAAGCATTTCAAGAGCTTTTTGGAAGTGTAAAGATCATCATTATTTAATGCCATGCTTGGGATTTCTGGTCAGGAGAAAACTTGTCTAATGAAAAAGAATTGTGTATACTCAGGTCTTGATTTTATCTTCATTCGTTACATGAGTCATTGTGTTTGAAGCCTTTCATCATTACTGGCTTATCAAGAATGTCCTCTTTTTTTTTCATAAAGAAATTTTCTTATTGCTTTGCTCTCAGTAAATAAAGATCGCATGCTTGATTTTGTAATTGAAAAGAAATCACACAAAACCCTGGAACCAGCAAGATTTTAACCGGCCATGTACTGCTTGCCGGGCAGTGACTCTACCACCAGACCGCCACTGGTCCATGGCACAGTCACAATGAACTGGAAAGAAATACCTCAGCTCTCCTGACTCATTCTGACTTGAAAATATTCATCAGTCCGCCATTTAATTACAAGATAGAGCACATGATCTTAATTTACTGGGTGCAAACCAAAATTTTTGTTACAGAGATGGAAATTACTCCAAGGAAGCCCAACATTCATGGAATTAAATTTTTGTTGTCTCATTTTTTCAGAGAATGGACACCCCACTCCATATAGCAATCCGATTCAGGGATAAGAAGATCTCTGAACTACTTCTAAGAAACCCTAAAGACGGTAGGCTACTCTACAAGCCTAACAAAGAAGGAGAAACCCCTTACAATATTGATTGCAATCATCAAAAGGGCATCCTTACACAGATCTTTGGTGCTAGTAAGTATGATATCTTCTGTTTTCTCTTCTACATAAATAGCCTTTGTTTCCCCCTTTTCAAAGAATACTTCCACCTGTGTATCATGGAGTGCACTGCTTGTGCATAAATGAATTATGATTACATAAATTTCATGAGCACGTATCCAGTATTTGTCTCCGTGTATTTCAAAATTTGGCCTGCAATGACCTTTATCTGCTCATGTTCAGACTGCAACTATGAACTGGCTTATTGCTCGTGGTTTTCCACAGTGTATTATAGTGAGTTTTTCAATGAATCTTAACACAATCTGTCCCCCCTTTCCCCTCTCCAGGGAGTTTCAGCCCAGGTGACGAGGTTCAGAACGAGTTAAGTGATCTGTGTAGCAGTTCTTTAGCTGATATCCTCAGCGAACCCACCCTTCTGCCACCCGTCACAGTGGGTCTGTACGCACGCTGGGGCAGCGGCAAGTCTTTCATCCTCAAAAAGCTGCAAGGTGAGTGTCTTTACTAGTTTGGCCAGGGGGATTAGACCTCCCTGCAAGGTCACTGACAGGTGGTTATCTCATCAAATCAGCTCTCAGTTAACATTAAAAATGGTTACCGATTAGGCATTTTTTGCTGTATAGAGGGAGCAAGTAGCTACAAGTAGGATAGTGGGGCTTTAAAAGTGTTTCCAACTGTAAATTTCCTCCTGGATTCATCTAAAGGAACCACAACAAGAAACAAATTAGGAAGAAAATAAAGATGAAATGAATGATACACATGAATTGAAATCGGTGAACCCATAGACATGTTACTTTGATTGGTCGGAAGAATCATCATTTTTGAAAGTACATGTACAAGAGTAAGGGAGCTGTTTTGTTTGTTTTTACTCTCTCTTCTCTCTCTCTTTCTCTTTCCCTCTCCCTCTCTCTATCTCTCTCTGTATTTCTTATCCCACCCTCTCTCTCTCACCCTCTCTCTCTCTTCTTCTCTTTCTCTCTTTCTCTTTCTCTCTCTGTCTTTCTCTCTCTGTCTTTCTCTGATGATGATGATAATGATGATGTCATCTCCATCCATTCGTTCATTCCAGATGAGATGTGTCAGTTTGCTCGTCAGGACTACCAGCCCATCTTTCGTTTCACCTGCTGGGTCTTTGTGCTCTGCACCCTGATAGGTCTAGCCCTAGGAACGATAGTCCTCTTCATTCCCTTCATGGCGGAGGACTTCACCTTTAGGAGTACCCTCAGTCAAGCCGGTGGTGTCGCACTGGGAGTCTTTCTTTTATTGTATATTATCTTAGGTAAGGGTCTCTCACAATTTTTCTTGTGTAATCCCAGGGGGATGTTTCACAAAGATCCTAAGTCCAACTTAGAGTTAAATTCGATTTAAAGGTTATGAAGAGCCATTTGTAGCCTTAAAATAAAATATTTTCAAAAGCAAAAAGTAGAGTATTTTAGGTCTTTCATAAATTCCACATCAAGAACATGAAATCTTCTTGATAATAGAAAATATGAATGATTTGAATCAACATTTTATGCCCTTTGAAGTAACTTTTACAAAATATTTTCAAAGATGCTAACGGCTTTCCATAATCACTAAGTTCAACTTAGGATCTTTGTGAAACACCTCCCTGGACAGGATTTATTTTTAGGGCTAAATTGTTCAAAATGGGCAACAATAATGTTTTTCTTTTATCACTACAATGATAGACTGAAATGCAATGACTCTGAAAACAATATACAGGGGCAGGATTGTTGTCACAATGTTTTTGATATGGCCAATTTTGAATCTTTCTGGTGTAAACCCAGGACAGGATTTATTTTGAGGGCTAAATTGTTCAAAATGGGCAACAATAATGTTTTTCTTTTATCACTACAATGATAGACTAAAATGTAATGACTCTGAAAACAATATACAGGGGCAAGATTGTTGTCACAATGTTTTTTATATGGCCAATTTTGTAATCTCTCAACGTGCTGCCTATTTATGGATTTTAAAAACTGATTGTTTTCATTTTTAAAATTCTTTTCATCAAAATCTTGTGCTGTGTACCATAATTAATTCCCCACCTAAAAGTGCAATCAGTTGGTTAAAAGAATATATATTTCAAAACAAGGAATAAGCCATGCATATATATGAAAAAAATTATTTGCATAAACCAAAGTTATCGAAAACCTTTTACTTCACAAAACTGCAGCTCACGTATTGCTTCCCCAAATGAGATGTGTTTTCAGACCATGGGCCAATGATCATATGTAGATTTTTCCAATATTTATTTAATTATCTTTATTTTTCCTTTTTTTTTAAATCCTAGCTCTAGTGTATTTTGGTCATCGTCACAAATGGAGGGGATCAGGGAAAATGAGCGAATGGCTCGCAAGGCAAGCCAACTACTTTCGCCTTGTGATGGCTCTATGCTACTGTAATCCACCTGTCTCTTCTGACAGGACAGCCAAAGTCTTGCCAGTTAGGTAAGTGAGAATAAAGACAAGTTCGCTGAATATGAAAATGATAAAGTCAGTTGATGATATAAAATGAATATTTTGCTGTATTAGATGATAAAAATCAATAATGGTAGTTGAGACTTGTATAGCGCTCGTGTCTGGCAGATTACCACTCCCCATGCTCCATTATTATTATTATAACCTTTTTTTCCTAAGCTAAATTTTGTCTAATTTGAAAATGGATGTTAATATTATACAAAATGGGACCTCTTCATGTTTTGAAGATCTGTGGATATTCTGGGTCATTTGGGACATGTGCTAACCTTGAACTGGTCTATTAAAATGGTTTATCCTGCTTTAATTTCCCCTGTCTCTTGCTCTTTCCATTGATCATCAGGCTATCTTGCCACCTCAACAAATTAGTACTTACCAATTCTTCTATTTTTGTCTCTCCCCACCCAGGTTTATATTTGGAGATCACCTCCACCTGAGCAATCTAGGGAGCGACGCCCCTCTGGCTCGCACCATTGGTAGCCTAGGGGTGTCGTTAGAGAAGGAGCTTGGTAGTCTGGTCTCCAGGCTCTATAGAGTGGTCCAATCAAGACCGGTAAATGGTAAGTATATATCAGGGTAAGGTCCCCGCAATCAGGTATGACCCGGTAAACCGCCACATATGTCACTGAATAGCAACTGTGCCAAACAAAGGTCCTATGTGCATTGGGTTAGGGTTAGGTTTACGGCAGTTGTTGTTTCATTTCTGAACGAGGCCTAATAGATATATTCTCAAGGGCTACTTTGAAATCATGCAGTGTCAAGTATTAACAGACAAAAGGGGTGCTCTGTTGTATTTCAGGAGAATTATTCCCTCGGCCCCAAGCTAGTTTTTGTTTAAATCTTCAAATGGAAGCACATCCCTCCAAATGAAATATATGCCACTTCTAATTCTTCTCATACTTTGTACCTCTTGTGCGAGTCTATGGTACAGGAATTCTTCTCCAGTTCTCAACTGGATGTTTATGTGTGTCAGAATGAATGTCTCGTCAGATTTATCCCAAAATAGGCCAAGTCTCTTAGGTGTTACTGCATTCAGTCCTTTTGATGTAGCTTTCAAATTTGTTTTTAACTGCTGGTCTGCTTACCAGTTTACAACTATGTATCACAAATGTTTGAAATATGATATACCGTAGAAATCAATAAATCAACTCAAATATGATGAGACATGATCTTTTTATTGCTCATCTTGGTACAGTCATTGTTCAAGGATATCGAGCTTAAGAATTAAAGAATCCATTGTGAACCTCAAGTTTAATAGAAAACCTTTTCATTATCACAACATACTAGATTTGGATGGCTCTTAAAGGTTGAAAGAGTGCAGGATTAATAGTGACAGCATGCAATCCAGTGTACTATATAAAACTGTCTTCCTTTATCTTAACCAGATTATCTCTTGATCCATCTTGTTTTCAGGTAAATCACATTGGAAGAGGTACTGCTGCATTCCCAGATTCATAGTGACATTAATAGTTATAGGATGTTTCATAACAGGACTTGTGCTTCTAGTGTATGATAAAACCAGGCCAGCCCCTGTCAAAGAAGTCACCAAGGATATAATCACCAAGGATAAGATCATCCTCTACGTCCTGGCGAGCGTCGTGGCATTATCGGCTCTGGCCAACCTCTGGAACTTTATCCAGTTTGTCTATCAGGTGGTGTACCCGCCTAGGATGAGGATGGAGCGGAAGGCGCAGCAGGCGGGGCATTTGAAACCGGACGCTTTCCTGCGAAGCCTCAAGCAGGAGGTGACGACCCTCACCAACATGACCCAGTGCATGGATGCCTTCCAAGGTGTCCAGACGCGGATGGTGGTCGTCGTCGACGGGTTGGACAGCTGCGAGCAGGAGCAGATCTTGAACATCCTGGACTCCATCAAGGCGCTGTTCTCCTCCCCGTACTCGCCCTACATCACGATCCTAGCCGTCGATCCCTACATCATCACCAAGGCCATCGATCAGAACCTTCATAATGTCTTCAAGGAGTCCAACGTGCGGGGGCATGACTACCTTCGCAACCTGGTCCATCTACCCTTCTACCTGGAGGTTGGTGTTCGTCTCAAGGACAGCGCGGAGATGCCACTGGCCAACCATGTCTCTCCCTCGACGTCTAGGGTAAGTCCTGCATGTCTGTCAGTTCAGTTATGTTCTGTTTCATGGTATGGCAGTGTTTTATGTCACTTTTAAGATGCACTCAAATTGTGTTACCTTGTTCAAAAAGATTTAATTCAATCGCAAATCATTAACTCTAGTCAGATATTTCGCTCTATAAAGCTTTAATGATTTTTTCCCTATTTATTATAATTATTATTATCGTTGCCCGCCTTAGAACAAACTGAAGAGAGACACATTCCCCTTAATTGTTTATCTGTCAACTTTAAAATTCAAAATGTTTTAGGAATAGTTTTATTCTGCCTTGCTTGAAAGCATTTTCAGTGTTATTCAATGTTACTGCCTGTCTTCTATTTCTTCTTCTTCTAAAGTGCAGCTTCACTCATTTATTCTGCTTTAACAAGTTGAAGATTTAAAAAAAAGAGCAATATTCTTTCTTTCTGTTAGTGCTAGTTGCATTTCTGTCCCATCAACAAACGTCTTTCCTCGACAAGCAAGCAACTGCTTTCCAAGCATTGATGTCACTTATGTTTGTCTTTATATAGAATTTAGACAAAAAGCATGCTTTTACAAGCATTTAGTATATATGTGCTAGACTTACAACTCTTTCCAAGAACTTTTTCATGCGTAATATAACCGGAGCAGATTGTACATGAACTTGAGCAGGAATTATGTACATGTAGTTGATACATGTACTTAATGTAGTTTTGACAAAATAATGTTACTTTATAATAGCAGAGGTACAGTTTATCCTCTCAAATTACAGTAAGCGTAAATATAAAACCTGATCAACTACACTCTGTATATTAGATGCTTGAATGGAGTGTAATTCTTTATTTTTGCAAACTTAGAAATGGCAAAGCTATCGATGTTCATACTCCTGCTCCTTCTTCGTTATCTAAAGAATCCCTGTTATTGTCCAAAACCCTTTGTGTTTACGCAAATATCATCACACTAACAGAGAACAGAGTGTTGCCCCCAATATGGATGCCATGTATAGATAGCCCTTTAAATAGAATTTGGATGAACCCCTATTTATAGAATAACACGCCCTCATTCTACCATACTACTCCATCGTTCTAATCTGAGAAGTAATCAGTGTTTTTCATCACAATCCTAGAGATTATATTTTCATGCTGCCAAATGCATGAGAGAATAGCAAGTTATTAAAACTAGTAGCTGTTGCAGAGAGGGGCAAATATCCTTATTTGTGCACTAGGATTTCGACTTTGTCAGGTTTCATACACCATATATTTTTTGCCAATGGATAATTTGATTTGATTTGCGATAGTTTTGACTCGGAATGTCTTCTGTCCGAAAAATATTGTGGAAAGTTATGGGAAAGCTAGAAGAGTAAATAAGATCTTTTTTCTTTTATTAATAAAGGTCTAGTTAATCACAAGTGAGAGAATGGTTAAAATGATTTCCCCTTCCCATATTTTCATACCTATTAAGTATGTTATATATATATACAGTTGTTCCTTATAAGACACACATTTAATATTGCTATAAAGAGGGAACTTACTATCATATAGCCTTTGATTGTTCCTGTCCTCTTATACCTCCACATATACGTGGACTACAGTATGATATACTTACATACCATTGCCCAACTAAATATCCCATGCTTGGCCCTACTCCAATTATTATATAAAAAGTGAAAAACTGTTTTGCACTATATAAGCAAGATTTAACTGACTGTTTTTCCTGTGCTTTTTTCCCCCCACACCCCATCTATCTCTGCCACGTTGGTTTGATTTTTGTTGTTAATGCCTACCATAGATGACACGGTGGGCTCCTGCGTTAACCCTCCCCAGTATACCCGAACTGCCTGAAAACGATTCCACGCCAAGCCCCTCTGATCGGAAGACACGGCTACTTAAAACCAAAGGGGTAAACCGATTTGAAAAAAAAAAAAAAAAAAACTTATATGCATCGATCACTGGAATGCCCGATATTCTAATTTTTACAAATGGGCTGAGTTGTATCATGGCATTTTGGTTGCTCAATTTGGTTTCTTGGCGTGCAGCTTTTTTTCTTGTGATTGCATCGTAACAGTTCGGCTGCCCCACTGCCCCCTCACTCACCCCCTCACCACGCCCTTCCCCAAATATTATGATGTTGGCATCATGTATATATTTGCAGTTCTGGTTTACGACCCCTTTCTGATTCCGTTTTCCGTTGCTGCCGTTTCTCTTCTAAAACGCATGAGATTCAAGACTTATCCATAGCATGGCCCCCCCCCCCCCCCCTCACTAATGATAATAATAATTATGATAATCGACCCATTTCACTGATACCTTACCAATGCACAGTTCTGTATCATTTAACTACTCACTAATCTCTTGTCGTATGATATCACATCATATTTAAGTTCAGTTTTACTGTCAAACAAGACCTGTCCCTTATATTTTTCACCGTCAGGGATATATATTCTCATTTTATGATCAGAAATATCATGTATACTTTTACTTTCAATATTTTTCCTTCCATACATCTATCTTGTATTCTATAACAGTGAGATTTGTCTTCATGATTTGCAGTTATTAATTTTCCATTCTGATTTTATATTCAGAACATTTAATCATGTCATCATCCGTCTGATCATCTGTATCTTCATATTCATCTGTATTTTATCTTTCCACTACTTAGAGTGTGTCTACAGATATCCCCAAGAGCACAAGCTATTCAAGTATTATATAGTTTTATTGCTAACAGTGTATGATAACTACATCTTTATAGGAATAATTATTTCTATTTTAACTACTAATTGAATGGACAAATGAGTTTCTCAAACCGAGGAAGCTCGGTGGTTGAGCAATGGTCTTGTAACCGGGAGGTACCGGGTTGGAAACCAAGTCAATGCGCTCGTTCCCTTTGGTGTTAAAGGCTCAATCCTCATTACTTAGTCCGTCAGAGAGGACTTAAAGCCATTGGTCTACTGTTGCTTACTTACAAGCATATAGATGCTTTCTTGAATAGCAGTCAGGTAAAGCAATCATCAAACATCACAAATTAGATGGTTTCTTTTTATTGCTAAGGTTACAACCACTGTATAGATTTGTTATCTAGAACTATTTCTGATATTAACTGTAGTCTGGTAGTTGTGCCCACATTATGATGGGCACTCATTTGCATCAGTGGGGCCATGACTTGTGCTCCCCCTTGGCCCCACACTTTGGACCCTTGCGAAGCTACATTTATGTGGCTGTGTCTCCTTACAACATCATTTTGTTTCCGTACAATGAAAGTTCGTTTCAAACCTAACAAATATTGTGAAATAAAGGATTTTCAATGAATAGAATAGAATGGTATGATTTTTACATTACTTGATGAGATTGTGTTGATTTTGTCATTTGAAAAGGGGTAGAATTCTTGTCATTTCAATTAAAATTTATTTTGTATTAATTGCTTGCAGTGTGTTGGAAGGTCATGTAGCATCAAGGAATTTATTTTCATTTTTCCCTCTTTTTTGAAAATCTATTATGTATCTGTGTACAATATCTCCATCAGGCACAGTTCTAAGAGAATAAATATATATATATATATATATATTTGTTGTTTGTTGGGGGGGGGGGGCCTTTGGGGTTCTTGCTTTCATTTTCTGTGCTTAGATTAAATTCATTTGTAATCAAGAATTTGTATATATATATATATATATATATTTTTTTTTTGGGGGGGGAGGGGCTTGATCCCCCAAGCCCTCTTCTAGAACCACTTCTCATCTTCATGTACATGTATTGACAGCTTGAGCACATCTCTGATTTTTCTTTACCTTTCATGATTCATCACCCTCCTCCTTTGATAGAAATAGAAGATTATTTTGCCTGTTTCTTTCTCATTATTAAATTGATTTGAAATACTTCTACATTCTGATAAGCCTGTTTATTATAGCTCCATCCTTTATTTCCTTTCCTAATGATTCATAAATTGTGTAAATTATGAAAATAAATAGACTGTTCCCGAAACCCTTTTCATCTTTACTTTGATTGCCTGTGAAATATGAAGAGATATTGATCTCCTGAACCCTCTGAAAAGTCGTCCGAAGGTGCTCAAGACCTACATTGTCCGTCCTATTGGCTGGCGTTCTTGTTGGCTGTAGCCTGAACTAAACCCACCATGTGTCTTTTCTTCCACCATGTCTGCCTATCTTTCAAGAGTTATCACTACATATTCAGCCCATCATAAATGACATACAAAAATAAAAATGATTTCATCAAAATTGTTTTCTTATCAATATTTTCTAATACAGGCATGTTGATTGCTGCATGTGTTTGTGCATGCATGCTTACACATGTTTACACCATAGAGTGCATCTTGTATTGCAGTTTTAATAATTGTTGAGAAAAATGTTGTCATGTCAACAGTGTCACATTTGTTTCTACATTTGTCATTCTTTTTGTACGTTTATACAAAGTGAGATAAAGGAATCTTGACATTTCTTATCCGAAGACAATTAAGTAGAGAACTTAGTAGCCACACTACCCAGGAAAGCTTTATAATAGGTCTTTTGTTTTATACTTTGAATAATAATAATAATAATAATCTTTTTAGTCCACTCCAAATTTATTAAACCGAAATGAAAATTATTTTAATAAAGAGTACATGTATATATATTCAAACCGAAGGCATTATAGTTATGTTTTAATAAATGTATGCAAATGCATTTATTCAGAGATGGATAACATTTTTTCCTGAAATTCTTCATGTTTACTCCTCTTCTGGTCTCTAGAAGTCTCTTTAAAGAAGAAGAGTAACTTTATAAAGATTGATGAATTCTTTTAGAACAAATTATGATATTTCTAATTGGCTGAATATCTCATTATTTTTTCTCATCTGTTTGTTGTGTAGCATCTGTCGAAGTAGGGATCGTTGGTAAAAGAAAAAATGAAACAGTTATCTACTTTGGTGTGTCTCAGTCAATTACTACTTTTTTGATATAATTTTATTCTGATTACTTGTTTTGTGATGAAATGATTGCAGTGGTTCAACTTTATTTACATAATGTGACTTTTTTTTTTAAAGTGATTGTTAAAAAGTAATTGTAACATTTTTAAACATAAAAAGCGACTATTAAAAAGTAAATTTTGTAAACATCACAATTATCTTGATGTTAATATATATATAAGGAAATGTACACATTTGATATTTTGACTCGGGGCCTGGTATTAATATAGTCTGGCTTTTGTATGTATAGATGATCTTCAGGCTTGTAGCATGGTAACTGTTCTGGTTTGAGGATGTACAGCATCTTGATTTTAATTCGATAAGTCTACAAAAAAACTAAGAAAGTGGATGCTTACTGAGATTTTGTTAAACCCATTTTTTAATGAATAGAATCAAATAAATAAATAATCAAGCATAAGGTAATGATAGAATTCAATAGTCAATGGGTTCAACTCTATAAAATAATAATAATAATAATAATAAAATAATAATATCAATAAAAACGGTGCTTATAAAGCGCTTACCACTGAAGTCTCTAAGCGCTAAAATGGTTAAACAGTTCAAATGTGTATTCATTGATTGTTGAACCTTAGTTTCATCAGGTCTTAGTTGGACGCTGTAATAAACAAATAGAGAAGAATAGGATCGTGAGTGTATTAAAGAGGGGTCAATTGAAGCGCAATAACTTCAAATTATATTTCATTTACTCTGTATCACGTTCAGACG
>JAVYIG010005542.1:0-134892 GCA_035222895.1 Strongylocentrotus droebachiensis
TCTTTTGTCTTGTAAAATAAGTAGTTATTTGTCAATCAATGCTTCATGTAAATCCTATACATTGAATATTGGTCCGCATGAAAGCTTAACAAACAATCATTTGAATAACTATGATTCTAATTTCAATTATCATATTTCGAAAATACCATGTAAGTATTGAAAGGTGAGCAATTATTTTATTCCGAGTATGGTTTTTTTAACAAGTTCTAAAACGTCACAGAGATTTCGAAATCATATTAAGTATAAATATTCCGTTAGCATTCAACGTGTTAAAACAAATTCCACCGAGAAAAATCCAGATGCTTTACCTTCAAGTTCAATTGTATGAACAATCAAATAGTCCTATATTCCGTTGAGGCTAATTAATCCTGCAATATGAGGAATTTCATCGAGTTTGTTCTAATGACTTTATACAATAAATTTCTTCGTGTACACACAAACCTTGTCTCCATTACAAGCTACAAGGTTACCAGAAGGAGTTACGAGGCATGGGTTAGTGCACCGGGGGCTGCTCCGGTCTGATTTCTCGTATTCCACGATCCTCCTTGCATGGATGATACCATCACATGACACCTGATCAACTGCGGATATAGAACGCTCGTCATCCCAGTATGTGATGTAGAGTGTGTCTGTCAGTTTGTCAACTCGACAACGTGTCGCGCGCCACTCATCAGAGTGTATGACAGCCTTTTCTTCTCCTGATCGTGAGATGACAGTGAACTCATTATCACCTGTCTCCACAACGATATCACCTGATGACAAGGCTTGTATGTCACCCTTCACCACCTTGCCCTGCATCGTTATGGTGTTTACTATCTTACCATCAGCAGGGTTGATGAGGTAGATATTAGACTGATTAGACTGAGCAGCGAGGATCATCCCATCCCTGTCAACATCGACCTGAATACTAATAAAAACAGCTCGGTTATTCCTCGGTATGCTAATTTCTCTAATCACCTTCCATTGTCTGTCATAGAGAGTGGTGCATCCTCGCCGTCTACCACCAATGCCTCGTCTCCCCTTACCACATACTATTACGTTGCTGTCTATGGGGGCGCATGATGTAATATACATGCTACGATCTCCTTCAATGACTTTCTGTGTGTGTTCAGTGCTGATATTCGTTACATACGTGGCATCGTTATTGACGTCCCGCACACATATCTCATCATCACTGATCAAATCACGCACCCATGGGTAATTAACAATCGATGGTATATGGATTGACTTGGAAAGCTCCCATTTACCGATATATCCATCAATTCTACCGCAGTGTTCCCCACCTACTTTACCCTCGACAAACTTCACTCTCTGAACTTCACGCTGCATTCGGTCAAGACAATCGCTAACATCTTGATGAACAGTCAAACATCGATTGTCATCAAGGGATGCAAGTACTTGATGAGCTTCGTTTACTATTGTTTTGTCATTTTGTTTGATTCGTTTGATCCTGGCGTCAATATTACCGACAGTGCTGATCGCATGCTGATTCTTACTTTTAAGATCTTTTATCTTTTTAGAAACCACTTCGCTGATTTCCTTTGTCTCTGACTCGACTTTTGCTTGGCTTATTTCGATGATTAGTTGTTGCTGTTCTGCTTCTTCGTTACATGATTTGATTCGTTTTTCTCTCTTCTCATTAATCAGACGTACCTCATCATCTGCCCTCTCGTTTATCGAACGAATTGTATCCCCTGTCTTGTCTTTCGCGCTCTCAATTTTATTCTCGAACGTAGCGTTTGCCGTACTAGCAATGGACTGAAGATGGTTTCTTGCATCAGCTAAACAAGCTTGTATTTTAGATTCAATATTATGTAAGTGTGGTTTCGTTTCCTCTAATTCAAGCCATTTGTCATCCAGCTTCCTGACCAGCTCCAAGACGACATCTCCGATATTGTCAAGGTGACATGGTTTCTGGTGATCTTTAGTCGCGCATGGATGACAAAGAGGGATCTCGTGTTGTTTACAGTAACATTTGATTGGCTCACCGTGTATGTCACATGACCATGTCATGTCATGACCTTTCCGAGTGCGTAGTTTGACCTTTTCATCTCTCTCTGCTGGGAACTTGGACGCCATGATGAGGAGCAGATGGTAGCAAGTAACCTACATTGTTAACAATGATATAATTTAAATTAGAGATGACTTTAGGAGAAGACATGTCGTTCACATTTCAAACAAATAGAGTGCATACAATCCTTTTTTATTTTAAGGACCCTAAAATTAAAGCGAGTCATTTAATTTCATACAAAATGTATGAATGAAATCATACTATATCTAAACAAATACATAAGTTTTTAATGAGAAAGAATTGAATTTTTCTCATCTGCGTGTTTGCGGCAATGATAATACCCGTTTCTCTGAGATGAGTTGTTTCGTATCGAACATTTTTTAACCGTATGACATTCGTATACAACCGATTAGCCTGTGCCGTACATCCAATCGGCCACTGATCGTCCACTGTAAATGATTGCAATCGGTTGTCGGTGGCCGCATATTTTGTCTGGTTGTCAGTAGCCGAAAACCGGTGACACACCCAGTGTGACTTGGGCTTTAAAGGTTAATCTAAGCTTTGTAATGAGTTCAATGGTATCAACGCAGACAATAAGATAAACAAAATGACGACAGTTTTAAATAAATCTTACCAATAAACTGATGAATGATTCAAATATAAATAAATAATAACTACATCTATAAAAATCTCTATTTGATCAGCGGATTGTGACGTATAAATGGTCAAATTTCCCGGGTAATCATGTAAAAACAATGTTATTAATTTCTGTTTTTCTCCTTAAAAACTCCTTATTACTTGGGCGTACTACTGAACAGTTATAACATAATTATAATTTTAATCAATATAAGGGAAAGCGAATCATTATTTGAAGAAAAAAGATCATCACGAGTCATACACTTTGACAAATAGGCGTGTCGTGGGTGTAACTTGAAAGAACAAAACATGCCCATAATATTGTTTTCAGAATACCGATTTGGAGCGCAGTTTATTTAGGGCTTCAATATAACACCATAATACACAGACATTGATAACACGTAGGACCATGCATCTCAGATTTAACATGGTTAAGCGATGCCTTTTAATTGAATATCAAGCATTTCATCTAATCTCTCCTGTTTTATATTATCTTCTATTCATGTTGCTCGTCAGTACATTATGACGGATATATTGATACTTAGTCAGGCGAATATGAATAATGTTATATGTTGTACACTTTGATTATAACATTCGCATTGTAGTGCGTCCTTATTAAGCCCATCAATGTCTTGTTTGAAATACAAACAACAGAGAAAACAACCATTACTTATCTAACGTCATATGTAAAATATTTTATTGTAAAACGATTACAAGTATTTATTATTACAAATGAAAGATCAAACTTACGAACTATTGCTGCATAATCATTTTGCAATGAGGACTTCTCCACCATGAGACAACGATGTAGTATAACAGCGTACAGCTTGATTGTATGCAACTGACAAGAGAGGTGCAGTGCAGTGCTAGAATATAGTATTAATGACTGCTTTGAGAGAAATAGTTGTTTTTATAAGCTCAAGGGAAGGTTAGAATTGTGCTATTACCCGAGGCGTGCCGAGGGGAATAGCCCAATTGTAACCTTCCCGAGAGCGTATAAAAACAACTATTTCTCGAATATTAAAGCAGTCATTAATACTTTTATATGCCGAAAAAAAATAGACTAAAAAATAACAAATAAAAAATACTTTTTTTGTTGTCGAAGATGAGATTCGAACTCTTGCGTACAAAAGGTGATGTATCTAAAGTAAGCGCCTCAGACCTCTCGGCCATCGCGCGGTGGTTACATGCTTGGCAGTTTTGTACGATATATACATTAAAATGAATTGAAACCGGCTTTGCGTGTGATCAATGCTTCGCAAAAGCTCCATATACGGACTCTTCTTTTACTTTTGCAATGCATATTGGCACGAACTTAGATCAAGATCTATCGGCAGATGTTGTTTTTTGGTTTTTGGAAGTTTATTTTCGTCTTCATGTCAACAATGCAAGATAAAATTGTCGGTAAGATCGATCGAGATTCAATTGTATTGAAATTACCGACCAATTATTCGCACACATACGGTATCCTCGATCGCTCAAACCATTTTTTAACATGTAAACCTATGGGGTAACCATGGAGACTGAACTATTTTTTTAATAACCATGGTTATTAAAAATATTAAATGTTTTATGCATGGTTACCGGGAATTTTACAGGAACAGTTGAAGTTTATGAATGCAATTTCGACCAATCAGATGGCTGGATTACTTAAGTGAGGTATATAATGCGTATTGTGAAATATGTGTATTTCCCATCTACGTAATACACATGACTCACTCATTGAAATGAGATGTATAGTTCAGCCATTGCGTTGCCATGGTTGCATTAATGCGTTCCTACGTATATAACCACCATCCATGGACATGAATTGCTGTTAGGTGAACGACTCTCAATTACATCATCTTTATAAATGATATAGCATTTTAATTTACAAAAGTGGCTTAGGTATCATGTCAGTATTTGCTCCTCGGTCAAAGCACGCAGTGGAATGTCATACGAACGGGTTTCCCACCTTTACATTCAAGGGATATGCACACATGCAGACAACCTATCAACGGGATAATACATCGTGTATATGTGTACAGTAATATAAATAGCGTTCGCTGCCCATACATCACCATGGATTACAGTTGGGGTTCCATAAGCTTAAAGTCATATAATTCAGTTTATTAGTGTAGTTTTGCTAATGTTGATTCGATATTTCCTGGAGTTGAGTGGTGAAAAAACAGCTAATTAGTTTGCATGGTTGAATAATAAGGTAGGCGGTTGGGGGCATATGGAAACATTTGCTTGGTTTTGTCTCATAAAAAAAGTTGACCACAACACACCGTGTTGAGTGCAGGGGTCACGGGTACAGAACTGTAAAATACGTAGAACGCTCATCCCAGGGGCGTACGCAGGGGGGGGGGGGGGGGGTTGGGGGTTGAACCCCCCCCCTTTGGTATTTTTATGTGTGTAACCCCCCCCCCCCAAACAAAACTAAACCCCCCCCCCCCCCTTTGTTTTTTTTTGTTTTTTTATTATTAAAAAAAAAAAAAAAAAATTATGCCCACGGCTAACCTAAAAAAGGTGACCTTACCCTCCCCCCCCCCCAACAAAGAAAAATGTCAAATTTCAATTTCGAGACCAAAAAAAAAAAAAAAAAAATGTCCGCTTACCCCCCCCCCCCCCCCCCCCCCCCCCCCCCCCCCCCCCCCCCCTCGGGCAGGTAGTTCCATTATGTGAATGAGTAAATTCCCCCAAAATATAAAGTCAACCAAAACAAGTTTAATGCCAGAATTTGTTTACAGGAGACTCGTAGCACCAAGGATATAGAGGATGATTGAAGGTTATCAAAGGAAGAGAATATACGCTTCAGTCATGGGACATATTACAGTAGGGGTGCTACGATTTGCATTGATTGAAAATAAGACATTCAGATTCTTAACATCAGCACTGATAACGAGAGGAGGTATATTACTAGAAATGCAATCGTGTCAGAACGATGTGCGTGCAATGACGCCATGTTTCTACGTGTCAAACGAAAGAGCTTCTCTCGGACTATCCAGAGCAATTTGTACGAAGTCTGTAGCTTCTGTGATATTGGAGATAGGTAGGGCGAAAGAAAGGCCTCAACAGTGACCTTGATGGGATGGTAGTGAATATGCCTACGAAGTTTGAAAGAAATTGGGATAGGGGAAAGAACCTAGAAAGGGCTCGCAAGCACTGCGTGCAAAAACCAATGGGATTTGGTGCATGTTCGTCATTGCAATAAAGATCGTTCTGGGGGCCAAAAGTGTGAACCCGATATTCCCCATAGACAATGCGTGTAATGCATGGGCGGAAAACGTACAGGCTCTGTATTATGACTGGAGTTAAATTGTTTTTTCTCTCTCTCTTTACGTCTCTTTATGGGCCGTATTTGGTATCATTAGAAAGAGAATTTCATGGTTGTTATTGTAAACCACTCTCTTTTTTTCTTTGATAATCCTATCGAAACACGTGATGTAAAATAGATTTATAGGACAAAATGGCGTCTTAAATGGCCCCCTTGACCAATTTCAAAAATCCGGCCAAAAGGTGCCCTGCGTATTGGAACTCGGCATGTCACTGCCAATTTTAAAGGAAAAAAAAGGACGTTTAAGGGGCGAAAAGCAGTCTGAAAAAATGACGTCATAGCCGATACGTGTTAGATTCGGGCGGAAACTCGGCGGAATTCGTATAGTGACCTTTGTTCAAATGCGATTTACTCACAATTTTCTGTGTGAACATAATATATATATTATTATACTATACTTGTAATCATGCGAAAGGGCACTCCATTGCGGTCAGTTTGACACCATTGTTATCTCCGCGCAATGTATTGCACGCATTAAACGCGCTATTACGTAATGCATAGTAAATTCATCATTTTTGACGATAACTTTGCGACGAGGGCATTACAATTTATTAAACTTAGCAGACAGTTGTCACGTATATGGATACATATGTGTGCCAAGTTTCATTGATGTAGGTATAAAGATCGCCATTTTAGAGCAAGTTTAAGTTATTTTGGAATTTTCTTGAAAATGGCGAATTTGGAGGGCATTTTTCTCAAAGTCGGTCAGTGTTAGGGTATATAATTTTGTATATGGCTGGAAAGGGCATATCTTCAAGTATCTAAATCCAAAAAAAGGTACGGATTTGCCAAGCCATAATGGAGATACGGCCACAGAAAGAAAGCCAATTCCCAGAACTTTAGAGGGCGCTATTTATGTTTTGCATAGTCATTGGAGCATGAAATTTGGCATGGCTATGTGCAATTATGAGATAAGGATAATGTGGGATTTAAACACAAAACGAAATTTATATGAGAAAGTTATGGCAGTTTCAGATTTTTAGGGGTCCCTTTTTCAAGAATTTGAGAGATTTTTGACGGAGTCGGTTTCAGATTTGAATTTTGAGTACGAAGATGGCATTTTGAAGGTCAAGTCATGCGTCGCAGATGAAAGAACATCTCTTAGACTATCTAGAGGAATTTGTTAGAAGTTTGTAGGATCTAGGATAGTGGAGATGGGAAGGAAGAAAGAAAGGCCTTAAAATGGACCAGAAACGGACAAAATGGCGCCTAGACGGTTATGCATGAGTGATTTCGAAAATCGAAGAATGTAGTGACCTTGATGAGATGTTAGAGATTATGCCTATGAAATTTGAAAGGAAAAGGACATGAGGAAAGCACCTAACTAGGAAGGACAAACACTACGTGCAAAACGAATGGGATTTCAGGACGAAAAGGAAAAGGAGAATATTAATGGGGCAGAATGTGAACGAAAACAAGGCAATGACGAAGGTCGTCATTGCAATAAGAAATGTAATATACAGGGGTTGAAGCTCACCATAGCTAAAGCATACTTCCCTGTTAGGGGAAAACGTCTGAAGATATTTTTTCTGACTTTGATAGAGCCCTTAAATTAAAAAAACGTCAAAGATTATCCATTTATTACGGAGGAGCTTTCAATATGAATCGAAATATTGATTTACATTAAAAAAACTAAATAAATAAGAGGTTCAGTCTTCTCTTCTCATGCACTTTTGAAAATGTATAGACATTTTATACTTGAATGTTAGTGTGATGTAGTGCAGAAACTATCCCATTTGTTCCAGCACACAAAATTATTAGTGTCACTAATAAATAAAGTATGACTCGGTAGAATGTTTTCACTTTAGAGGACCTTTAAAGATATATTACTACTCATTGCATGTTGTATGTATTGTCCGAACGGGGAAGGCACATTCGATAAAAAAACAGAAAAATTGTGATATTTGTGTACACGGCGAACGGTGCAGTTATCCATGAATGCTTCACAATCAATTCACCAAAATGCCCATTTTCAGTTTGCATAGCTATAGGGATTTTCATAATGTAAATATGCATACATCTCATATTATTGTGCCGATTTTTCTTAACTTTCACCATTCTGTTTCTCTTAATTTATACGTGTTAACAAAATAACTTTTGGAAGGATTGAATTGCCGTAATTAATGGCAAACATAATTGCTCTGTGGAGACGACCATTACCTAATTATCGCGAGTGCATAGAACGTGTACAAACTTGGAACCCTTTTTCCTAGGCTCGTATTAGCGATATTATTTTGATTTAGTAGCTCGATCAGTGCCCATTTGGACCGATGTTAAAACAGGAATCTTAAAACACCACGCTCTCCATCAACCGTGCAGTCTTTCATAGCTTACCAACCCGAAATCTATTTTGATGATTGCATCCAAGAAAGAAAAAAAAAAGGTAACTTTAATTCTCAATAATGCTTAACCGCATTGGAAGGGCACAAATGTTAAAGTCTTCACTAAAACCAAAGAGACTTTTTTTTTCTGGCAAAATAGACTAATCTTTGCATAGTTAAAGATGACGCGCTTCCAATAACTCTCTAGCGCTCGGATAACGTACATGTAGCTCACTAGCAGACGCTTTACCTAAACGAAATCGCAGGGTTCCGTTCTGCTTCAATTTCAAACTGATAATAACATTATGTACTCTTGGCGCTTTGGCATCGGTACGTACCTTCTAAGCTCGAATCCCCTGGCCTTGTCGGGTAAGTGTAGTTGCTTTAGGTTTACCCTCCACTTTGCAGACGGAATGAGTAGGGAAGCCTATGATTTTACTTGTGTACTATCAAGAAGTAAATATAATCACTGTCGTGTGGTAAAGGGGGTTGTATCAGAATCCACATTTTGCCCATATAAAGAGCAGATA
Organism: Strongylocentrotus droebachiensis; assembly: GCA_035222895.1. Lineage (NCBI taxonomy): Eukaryota > Metazoa > Echinodermata > Echinoidea > Camarodonta > Strongylocentrotidae > Strongylocentrotus > Strongylocentrotus droebachiensis. Next base: position 8,818 of record JAVYIG010005542.1, read on the forward strand.
AAGTGATTATCAATTTCAAATAGACTAAAAGGAAGCCCTCCACTATTACGTTAAAGGCCTCGGGAGATCGTCTGTTAGTGAACTACTTTGCCCTAGCATTCGAGTCTAGTTTGCAAAATATCCCACTATTTCCCAACTAGCGGGATAGTTTGCGACCGTCTTCATTAGACCGAAGTACAGAGTCAAATATCCCGACCCCATCATGCACAACGATTTCCGGTTTTCCGTGCGCACATGCGATCTACACCGCTCAGCGTAATCTTGGTGTTGTTATGGATTCTTCCCTTACTTTGTCTAAAAATGTTGATGCCATTTGTAAATCTGCTTTTGTAGCTATAAGGAAAATAGGAAAAATTCGTAGGTTTCTCGACCAGATAACAGCCCATCGTCTTATCCATGCTTTCGTCACATCTAGATTGTTGCAATTCCCTTCTCTTTGGTCTTCCTGCAAAAATAACCTCAAAGCTCCAGCGTATCCAAAACACAGCAGCTCGTCTTGTTTCTTGTGTTCCTCGTACTTCTCACATTACCCCTGTTCTTCAAAAACTTCACTGGCTTCCTATCACTTCTCGCATTCCCTACAAAATCCTTCTCCTTACTTTATTGACTTATCATGGTTTCGCTCCTTCATATCTTTCTGAACTCCTACCTCGATACACTCCTGTCCGGACTTTGCGATCTGCTTCTCAATCTCTCCTCTCTCGGTCTCACACTATTTCATACAAACAATACGGTCAGCGTTCTTTCGTTTATGCAGCTGCTTTTCTTTGGAACAATCTCCCCCTTCAAATTCGCAATGCTACCTCTGTAAATTCATTTAAAACAATGCTAAAAACACATCTCTTTAAATCTTGTTCCTGAATAGCTCTTTTGACTTTTTGCCTTTTAATATATTTTGTGTAGATAACCGTAGGATACTATTAATTTATGAACTATTTGTATTTTGGTTGTAAGTGATTTGTAATTATGTACATGTATTATTTTCATTTGCAAAGTTTAATGGTAATTTAAATTGATATAATTTGTAATGCAAATTCTATTTCCTTTACTAATCAGCTATTTTCTTCTAAACCGCTTTAGAGGCTTTTTGCAATTTGCGGTATACAAATATCTTATTATTATTATTATTATTACTATGCATACATTAGTCAACTAGTCTGTTCGGCAACATAGCAGAGCGTCATCTCTTGGCGAGACTTTTTGAATCATTTCGTCATGGTTGGTATGGGCCGAAAGGGGAATTCCCATTGTTGGGACCTATCCCTATGCACTGTGTCCTTACCTCAGTTCGTCCTTTTTATGCTGTATTTTCTGTATAGATCGACTGCAAAAATGACCATTTAGTCTTCAGCATTCGGAAAAGATGTTTTGTTACTATATGAGGAGTTACATGCCATTTGCATTAGAGAATAAAATAAAGGGGTTAAATGATGCTTTACAGCATCGGAGAGGAAAATCATTGCATTATCACCATCCAACTTTCATTTGTACCGTATAGGCTACAATTTGAAAAATGTTAACATTTTTGAAAATTGTTTTTGCAAGAAGCTATAAACATGGTTTTGTAGGATTAATCAAAATTTCCAACTGGAGAATCGAAAAAATTAACATCAACATTGATTTCAATTTGCAAATTATAGATATAGTTCAAATTTCTGTTTTACTCCTTTGACACACAACTTTAGCATTAATACTTGCATTGATATGAACATTTTTTGCATCGTAATCAAAGCTTATTATTACCTATTTCCTCTTTGATTCTGATACATGGAAAATGAATGATGATGCAATATTATAACAAGCATCCTTTGCCTTCTAAACAGCTTTTGACTTCCCAGTTTGACATACAGATTTACTTGCAAACGAAAAGGCCTTGTCTTTTGGGAACTCCCTGAACTACTAATAGTAATAAACCTGTAGCTAAAGAGCACAATAAACATTCCTCATCGATTAGGACAAAGCATAGTGATCATTCTGATGATAAGTTACCAGTTCCTGAATATGAAGTAGTGATTTTATGACGATCGAGGTGATGATGATGATGGTAAATATGATGATGCATCATCACCATGGTATATACTATAACTATAGTGATTATACACTTACATCCTAATGAGTTTGAGTTTGAGTTTGAGTTTGAAGTTTATTATCCAAAACAAAAAGTACATCAATATAACAATCAAATGTGAATGATTAATTAACATTGAAAGGATAAATGGGACCAGAAAATAGCATTTAATGCTAATCGTGTCTAGTACCACTAACACACAAAAAGTATCACAGCAATAAATGAGAATGTAATGAATAAATATGAATAACTATTGAATACATACCTAAGCTACAAATTATTCTACATCTAGGGTAAATATGTTCTGTGCTTATATACAAAGCTTTGGTATTTTACACTAAATAAAAGATGAAGAATTATATAACATAATATTTACAAAAAGGCAAGAGCCTTGGTTCTAAGTTCTAAACAACTATTCTATTAACATTTGTGATATAAGAGTTCTACGAAAGCAAGATACTGATGCTTTCTCCCGTACAGAAAGGGGTAGATCATTCCAATAGCGTGTGCCTCTGAATGACATTGAAAATTTACCTTGCGTTGTCCTTACTTTAGGCACAGTTAACTTCTTACTTTCTCTTTGTCTAGTCTCATAGTTGTGCTCTATGAAACAGCAATACTGAATTAGAGACTGTGGCAATTTATCATTCAATAATTGATACATAAAAACACAAATAGATAATTTATGGAGTTGATACACATTCAATAATTTTAGCTCCTGGAATATCGGTTGTGAATGAGTCCTAATTGGACTAAACGTTATGACTCTTAGTGCCATCTTTTGGCTTAATAATAAACACTTCATGTTCATTTCATAATTACTTCCCCAAACCTCAATTCCGTAGGTCATATGCGGTTGAATTAACGTCTTATACAGTAACAACAAAACACGCCTTGGCACAAACTGTCTTAATCTATATAAAACACCAACCCTTTTCCTAATAAACTTATTAACCCTTTGGATATGAGGTTTCCACGTCAAGTGTTGATCTATATAAATTCCTACAAATGATGCAACATCAACCTGGGCTATTTCAGTCTCTGCTATTTTTAGCACCCCTTGAGTTACTACTGATTGCCTACTCCCTCTTATTAACAAATAATTAGTCTTTAAGAGATTGACTGTAAGTTTATTCACCTTACACCATATGGTCACCTTATCGAGATGCATATTAACTATATTATCCATATCAATTGAATTCTGTCTCGGTGGAAACGTATGAAACAAGTTAGAATCATCGGCAAAAAGTCTAAAATTAAAATAATTTGTTGAGTTTGGCAAATCGTTTATGTACAACAAAAACAGTGTAGGTCCCAACACAGAACCCTGAGGAACACCACATGTTATTATCTGCTTCAATGAGCTATGTCCATCATAGTTCACAAACTGAAATCTATTACAAAAATCTATTACAAAGATAATCTTTAAACCACTGGAGAGGCAGGCCCCTTATTCCATAATGTTCTAATTTTCCAGCCAATATTGCGTGATCAATTGTATCAAAAGCTTTCTGGAAATCTAGGAATACACCTAGTGTTACACTGCCCTTATCCAGTGATTTAAGCACATCATTAAGCAAATTAATTAAAGACAACTTAATACTATAATGTTTACGAAAGCCATACTGGTGCTTATACAAGACATCATTTCTTTCAAAATAATCAAGTAGCCTCTTGTTTACTAATTTCTCAAATATTTTGGCCAAAAGAGGCAAAACTGAAATAGGTCTATAATTGCCTGGGACATTTCTATCCCCTTTTTTAAAAATTGGTGTAACTTTGGCTACTTTCATTGCCTCTGGGAACACACCGTTCAATAATGACTGATTGTAAATATAAGATAATGGTTTTGCAATTACTTCAGCAGCATCCTTCAGTAATCGGGCTGGAATATCATCAAAGCCACAAGCTTTCTTTACATTTAAAGTTAATAAATAGTCCTGTACCTCATAATGAGTAACTGGTTCCCAAAACAAAGAGTCAATTATTCCATCACTAAGATAACCTTTGAATGTAATAACATCGTCAACATTACCATTGATAGATTTAGCAAGGTTAGGCCCAACGTTCACAAAAAAATCATTAAAGCCTTCTGATATTTCTTTCCCGGAGGTTACAACTTTCTTACTACCATTTTCATCAACACAGAGCTTATCTACATGTGACGTTTTTACTTTACTGTTTCCACTCTTCAATAGCTTATTTATTGACTTCCATGTTTGCGCTGTATCACCTTTATACATTTCAAATACATCACTATAATATTTCCTCTTCGCATTCCTCAAAACTGTAGTTAAAACATTTCTATACGTCCTATATTTTTTTCAAATTATCTTCACTATAGTTTGATTTTAATACTTTACCATACAATTTATGTTTCTTTTTAATTGACTTCTTAATAGCTCTAGTCAGCCATGGTTTATCATTTTTCCTCCTGGATGAGTGACGATGAACAATCGGAGCATATTGATCACATATACCTATGAATGATTGTACAAATATATCATATGCTTTATTAACATCAGTACATTCATATACATTTTCCCAGGATTCCAAGAGTAGACTATCCCAAAACTGTTCTTTCTCATAGTTTTTATAACTTCTATATCGTACATCTCCTTGTGGTTGTAATTTTACTGAGCTATCTTCAAAAATAGCAAATATAGGGAAATGATCAGAAACGTCAGTTACAATTGTACCAGCACATATACGATCTGCACCCATATTTGTGTAAATATGATCAATTAAAGAACCTGACATGGGTGTTACCCTCGTAAGGGTCTTAATTAATTGATGTATCCCCAAACACACTAAGGAAGTAACTAACATTTCAGCATTTACGCTGGGATTATACAAATCAATATTGAAATCACCCATTAAAATACACAACTTTTTATCAACTTTAATCCTTTCTAACACAGACAATAAACTCCCTTGAAACTGGAAAATATCAGTGTTTGGCTTTCTATAAATGACACCTACAACAACGGAACGATCACCGATCTGAACCTTAAGCCATAGTGATTCAGCAAAGTCAATATCATACTTTAACATTTTATATTTCAAAGAAGAATGAACATAGATTCCAACACCTCCTCCCCGTAAACCAGGGTCCCGGCAATTCACTTCCAAAGTATAACCATCTATCCCATCATCATCATCCTAATCATCACCGTCATCCTCATCGTCATCACCACCACAGACAATATCAAAACAATCAACAGGGTTGTGATGAATAATCATGAATGATGTCTTATTGGTGCATAATCTCATGAATAATATTCCTGACCTAACGCTCGTGCTTTGTAGCTAGCACGATTACATGTTTAGTTAGTTTGTAATATCTTGTCTCACTGGTGTCTCCCCACTCCGCCCAACCCCCCTCTCTCTCTCTGTCTCTCTCTCTCACTCAATCTCTTCCCTCCCCCTCTCTCCCTCTTTTTCTCGCTCTTTCTCCCCCCCCCCCTCTCTCTCTCTCTCTCTCTCTTTCTCTTTTATTATCTTTCTGCATTATCCCATTTCTCTCGCTTATATAACCCTTTTTCAACTATTCTTATGCTTGTTTTTTTCTATTCAACAAATACTTTTTCAATTAATACATTCTAAAGATCACACTGAGAGAATGAGACATACTAATGAAGTATTCTTAATGAAGTTTATATTCGAATTAATTGAGCTGCTGAAAGGAAAACCCAGGTTGACATGGTTTTCTTCGAAAAGGTCAAAGGAAATAAAATGATAATAGATACCAGAATGAAAATATACAAAATAAACATGACTAATAATCTACTCTTCATAGTAAGGATTATTTCGTCAACGATCAGGAACTATTTTTGACTAAATAAAGATATGTTTGAATAATTCATATCAATGACAAAACATTGCAATTGAAATATTCCTAGCTATATGCCTATTTCCATAACTAGTTTCCTCTTTGTCAGCCAGATTGATTAACAAATGTTTGCAAACTGTATTTACAAAACTTTTTTTTTTCCTTTTTTTTTTCCCGTTTGTTATCACATTCTAAAGTCCGTCTTACCTCATATGTTACACTATTGATACGACTATAAATGAAACACAAAACAAAGTGAAGATACATCAATATAGGCTTACCGTAATGAATGTAACAGAGTATATCCCATGAAATATAATTCTATTTAACTTAACATGTTATTTATTTCAACGAAATCATGAGTTTTCAGATACATGTAATGTTGAATTGTGCGTAATTTACATTCATAAGAAAATATCAAGTAACACATTAAAATTATACATTAAAAAGAAAAGTTCACATAAATGGATATAATTGAATATAACGCAATGAAATAAAATACGACAATACGAACAATACACTTTTCTTTAAAGTATAATCCTCCATGTTCTAGCTATCTTTCAACACCATTGACATTATATAAATAAATCCTGCTTTGAACCTAAAACGATTCGAGGCAAACTTTGCCCCTTCAAAACGCCAATTGAAATCTCGCGATAACACCGGAAAAAAAATATCGTCAAATCTTCTTCTAATTGATTTCATGCTTTTCTCACATAACATTTTCTCACAGTTTCAAAAAGTGGCTAAGCCTATAGAGACTTCGGATATCGAAAGGGAATGAATGTATTGTTTTATTTTTTTCATAGAATGAGTAGTCATTTTTCAATCCATGTTTCATTTTAATCCCATACATTGAATATAGGTTCATATGAAGGCTTCAAAAAACAATTTCAGAAAACTCGGAATTAATCGTACATGAATATTTAAAACATACACAAGACAAGGTTCACCCGGTATATCTAAAACATTTTGCACCCCAGATAAACGCTCCAAATGCATTCCCCAATTACTAAAGAAATCGGATAAATTACTTCGATTTTTCTAATTCCAATTATTACATTTAGAAATTATTATTTGATTATTGAAAGAAAGGTGAACATTTGTTTTATTCCTGGTATGGGGTTACTAACAACTTCTAAAGAGTCACGGAGATTTCGAAGGAATATAAAATTCCTTCGTGAAATACAGATTCTTTAACTTCACCTGCATTATTTGAACAATCACATAATCCTATATTCCGTTGAGGCTATATATGCCTGCAATATGAGAAATTGCATCTATTTCTTCTGATGATTATTTTATACTATGAATCTCTTCTTGTACACACAAAACTTGTCTCCGTCACAAGCAACAAGGTTACCAGAAGGAGTTACGAGGCATGGGTTAGCGAGGAGGCATCGGTCAGATTGCTTGTATTTCACGATCCTCCTTGCATTCATGTTACCATCACATGACACCTGATCAACTGCGAAGATATTACGCTCTTTGTCCAAGTATGTGATGTAGAGTGTGTCTGTCAGTTTGTCAACGCGACACCGTACAAAGCACCACTCATTAGTGTGTATGACAGCCTTCTCTTCTCCTGATCGTGAGATGACAGTGGATTTATTATCACCTGTCCCCACAACGATATCACCTGATGACAAGGCTTGTATCTCACCCATCACCTTCTTGCCCTGCAGCGTAATAGTGTTTACTATCTTACCATCATCAGGGTTGATGACGTAGATATTAGACTGATCGTACTGACCAGCGAGGATCTTCCCATCCCTGTCAACATCAACGAATACAAAAACAGCACCTCCATCCTCCGGTATGCTGATGTCTCTAACCACCTTCCATTGTCTGTCATAGAGAGTGATGCATCCATCCAAGCTGTCACCCGTGTGGCCTTGTCTCCGCTTACCACATACCAGGGACCAAGTCCCTGCACATACTATTACGTTGCTGTCCGTGGGGGCGCATGATGTAATACACATGTTACTTCCTCCTTCAATGACTTCCTGTGTGTGTTCAGTGCTGATATTTGTAACATACGTGGCCTTGTTCCTTCCATTGTCCCGCACACATATCTCATCATCACTGATCATTCCACACACCCGTGGGTTATTAACAATCGATTCCGGAATATGGATTGACTTGACAAGCTCCCATTTACCGATATAGCCATCAATTCTCCCGTAGTGGTCCCCACCTACTTCACCCTCGACAAACTTTACTCTCTGAACTTTACCCTGTATTCGGTCAAGACAATCGCTAACATCTTGATGAACATGCAAATTTAAAATTTCATCTAGGGATGAAAGTACTTGAGGAGCTTCATTCACTAATGTTTTGTCATCTTGTTTGATTCGCTTGATCTTGGCGTCAACATTATCCATAGTGCTGATTGCATGCTGATTCTTACTTGTGAGATCTTTTATCTTTTTAGCAACCACCTCGCTGATTGCCTTTGTCTCTGATTCGACTTTGGTTTGGCTTTCTCTGATTGGTAGTTGCTGTTGTTCTGCTTCTTTCTGACATGATTTGATCCGCCTTTCCCTCTTTTCGTTAATAATTTGTATTTCTTTATCCGCCTCCTCGTTTATCGAACGAATTTTATCCCGTTCCTTGTCCTTCACGGTCTTTATTTTACTCTCGAACGTAGCGTAAGCGGCACCATCGATGGACCGAAGATGGTTTCTTGTATCAGCTGAACAAGTTTGTATTTTAGAGTCAAGATTCTGTAAGTGTGGTTTCGTTTCCTCTATTTTAAGCCGTTTATCATCCAGCTTCCTGACCAGCTCCAAGATGACATCTCCGATATTGACAAGGTGACACTGTTTCTGGTGATCTTTGATACCACATCGTTCGCAGACGGGTAATCCGTGTTCTTTACAGTAAAAAGCGATTGGCTCACTGTGTATGTCACATGACCATGTTATGTCATGACCTTTTCTAGTGCGTAGCTTGACCCTTTCATCTCTCTCTGCTGGAAACTTGGACGCCATTATGAGGAGTAGATGGTAGCAAGTAACCTGCATTGTTAACAATTATACAAATGAAATTAGAGATATGACTGACAGAGAAGCGGATCGGGAAAGAAAAAGAGACAAAGACAAATACGAATGGCTAAGGCGAAATAAAAAGGAAAACAGAAACCGAATCTTAAATAGAATATGAAACATTTTATCGATTGTTTTCTTTATTATTTGTAGTCTATGCCTATTACTTGTAAGAACATTATGATATATTCATACTGAGTCAGGCGAATAAGGTCATGTCTTATACACGTTGATCATGACATTCGTATTGTAGCGCTCCTTCTCAAACCCATTAATGTCTTGTTTGAAATGCAACCAACAGAGAACAGAACCATTACCTGTCATATGCCTCAATACTTGTGTTAAGATGATTAGAAGTATTTATTATTATAAATGAAAACACATAACTTACGAACAACTTGCTGTATTATCCTGTTACGCTGTGGACTTCTCTACCATATAGGAAAACGATGTAGTGTAGCAGTTTACAGTTTGCATGTACGCAATTTAAAAGGAGGTGCAGTGCGTATTGCGAAATATCGATCGGATATTTCCAAATTTTACAGGAAGCGCATGATCCACTCATCGGAAATATAGTTCCGTTGAATGGTTTGGCATGATTGTGTTAACCTAATGTTTTAACCTACATGTTAAACCCCCTCATGATCACGTGGACATGAATTAATGTAAGCCGAAGGCCTCTCAATTTCAATTTGCAAACCATCATCTTCATATACAGCATTTAAATGCAAACGAAATGGTGAGGTATATAATGTCAATGTTTGCTCCTCCGTCTATCTCTTTCCTCTCCCTTTTTCTATGTTCTCTCACATTATGTATCCAGACTTTTTCCATTGTAGACTCAATTAAAAAAACGTATCCGCACTAACAACTTAAAGATATGAAGGGAATATTGTATATAAGATCAAAAATATATATATATGTTCAATTTGCTACTGGACTCTTTTGCTGGAGTAATGGTGATTTCCTTACCTTCCTCGTGTTCCTGATAATTATAAGTAACGGTGCGATTTGCATTACAAAAACGCTGACCTCTTAATACGAGAGTTCACGGCTATATCCGGTTGAAATGCGAAGACACGCGGTATTAACAAATGTTGGTGATGCCAATTTGATACTTACTTTACGGTAATAGCAATTGGAGTAAAAAGATGCGCGCACAGGGACTTTCTATATTAGATGGTATGATTACATTTGTTACAGGGACTTCAGATCGTCAGTACATGGGATGAGGCATTTCTTACTTTGGCTCAAAAGAAACATATGAAGAGTTTCATTCCAAAAGGAGGTAAATCAACTTTGGGTACTTCTGAGTTAATCGCCTTTTTATTTCTCCACTTTCCCTTTAGCCATGTACCTTCATGTTGTTATATATGTTAAAGGTGTCACTCTGGACCAAAGAAGTACCCAATTATTGAAACCGATTTGGATTTAGCTCCTTTTGGAATGAAACCGATTTGGATTTAGCTCCTTTTGGAATGAAACCGATTTGGATTTAGCTCCTTTTGGAATGAAACCGATTTGGATTTAGCTCCTTTTGGAATGAAACCGATTTGGATTTAGCTCCTTTTGGAATGAAACCGAATCGGATTTAGCTCCTTTTGGAATGAAACCGATTTGGATTTAGCTCCTTTTGGAATGAAACCGAATCGGATTTAGCTCCTTTTGGAATGAAACCGATTTGGATTTAGCTCCATTTGGAATGAAACCGATTTGGATTTAGCTCCTTTTGGAATGAAACATGATACTGTACTAAATTGTTTTCATACTTCCTGGTGAAATTTTAGAATGTGATTGTTACGAGTGGTTTCCTCTACCCGTTGTCCCTAGGTCCTTTGTTCCACAACAACAGATTACACAACACAAAGTGGTTAGATTTCAAAGGCTGATCTCCATTTCGAGCTTCGTTCTTCAACTCCAAAACTAGACTAACTCGTCCTCAGGACGGTACGTACAATGTATCTAGAATCGGTCGATACACCCATCACACTCCCCCTCATAAATTAGTACTTATACCAGTAGGAGAAGTGCTATAAAAACATTTCTTTTTCAATGTTGTTTCAGCAACTGCTGTAAGAATACAAAAACCTGAAATTATTTATAAGTATGAGGTCTTTGTAGATTTAGAAATCTGATAAACAAGTCAGCTTGTTAAACTATACAGTACCAGCATGCAAATGGTATCACAGCGTTGTCTAGTGGTTTCTGTTCATACAATAAAATTGAGTATGAACAGCTATAAGTAAAAACATTAACCATTCTTCTAGCATCCTGTTCTATCATTTTTATCACTAACTTTTGCATATATCAGAAGTCATTTGTACTAAACATAAAACAAATACAATTCAAATCGCAGAGAAGTTCACCTTAAATGACCTATCAATATTAATGTCTTCATGCTTCTTCGCAATTTTGAATCTAAACATATTTCTTTGCATAAAAATAATACTAAGCAAACTTCAGCAACATTAAACCTGTCTGAAAGATAATATAATATAGCCTTCACGTCAGTTGTAGAAACATGTTACTATTGATCTGAAGTTTTGCGTTGTAGTGCAAAAACAATATCATCTGTGTTGGTTGAGTATTGAATATCTTCAAGAATATTTTTGATTACTTTATATCCATAACCAAAGATATGGTAAAACACCAAAATCCTTTTTTGTTTAAAAATTCTTTCTTTCAATATTTATCCTGCCTTGGATAAAACATATCAATCAATTTACTGTTTCTGTTTTCATATATATATACATGCACAGACAAAATGATAACTCACTAGTCTTTCTAGTTCCTTGTGTTTGTACCAAAAAGGTTTTAACACATTAATATTATCATGCATGTTCAAATTCGTCAACGAATACGATGAGCATATCACATACATATATATACTGGTTTACAGACATCTGGAAAGCAAACATAAGAAAAAATCCATTTTTCTTTGAGTCCAATAAACAGTTTCAATGAGTCCAATCAGTCTTTGTTCACAATGCTTTGTGATTATTAAAGAAACCATGAAAGTTAAAAGTTCTGGTTTCCTTTCTCACATAGAATTCCAGTGAATTCACCAATGTTCAACTGTTCAAGAATGATGCTTCACTGTAAATGTTCAACTGTTCAAGAAATATGGTTCACACAAGGGTTGTTTACTTTTCCATGTGAATATATCAATTAGTTGCTTACTTCTATCCAAATATCACACGCGAGATAAAGCGTCCGCAATAACATTGTCCTTTCCTGGCACATGTAGAATGTCCAAGTTGTATTCTTGGAGCAGCAAACTCCATCGCGTCAGTCTTTTGTTCTTGTTTTTCATTCTGTTGAGGAATGTCAGGGGGTTATGATCAGTTAGTACCCTGACTGGATGTTGAGATCCACTGACATACACGTCGAAATGTTCAAGTGCAAGTATCAAAGCCAATGTTTCTTGTTCCACAGTAGAATAGTTCTTTTGACTTGCACTGATATGGGTCTGTCGATACCTTCAGCGTCTGCTTGAGTAAGAACTGCACCAGCACCCACATCACTCGCATCCACCATCATGCTGAACGGCTGGTTGAAATCCGGAGCCATCAGTACCGGATTGGTAGATAAGAGGGCTTTCGCCTGGTTGAAAGCACTCTCGCAGTCGATTTCCTTTTCAAGATTTTTCAGTTTTGTTGGGTTTGCACGATATGGTGCCTGTTTGATTGGGGTCCTATCTCCCACATCAACATCATGCTCAACAGCATCAGTACGAGAGGAAACATCAGCAAATAATTGTGGATATTCACTCAACAGCTCTTTCACATCGCTCCTCTCCTTCACAGATAAGTGTGTTAGTTTGTTATCGATGTGTGCTAGAACCTCCAATTTTTTCAATTTCACACATGGGTTCTCTCTCTCAATCTTGCACACTTCTTTCTCAACTTCACACTTTGAGTCACATTCAACAGCACTCAACACTGGTTGTGCTTTACTCTCGTCATCTCTTCGGATATATGGCTTAAGCATATTCACATGACACACACGTTTCTTCTTCTGCCTATCTGGAGTATTGACAACGTAGTCGACATCACCAACTTTCTCAGCAATAGTGTATGGCCCAGAAAATCTAGCCTGCAGAGAATGACCAACTATCGGCAGTAAGACCAAGACTTCATCTCCCACCTCAAAATTCCTCTCTTTGGATTTCCTGTCATACCATGACTTCATCTTCTCCTGAGAATCTGACAAATTCTGTCTGGCAACCTCCCACGCCTTATGCATTCTCTCACGAAATGTACTTACATACTCCAACACATTTGTTTGTGCATCATCACACAACAGTCTCTCTTCCAGCAACTTCAATGGTCCACGTACTGAGTGACCGTATACCAACTCAAAAGAACTGAACCCAAGCGACTCTTGCACAGCATCTCGCACAGCAAACAACAACAAGGGAACTCCCTCATCCCATTGTTTCTGTGACTCCATACAATAAGTTTTCAACATATTCTTCAAAGTCTGGTGGAATCTCTCTAGTGCTCCCTGGGATTCTGGGTGGTACGCACTCGAAACTACATGCTTTACGCCCAGTTCCTTCAACACCTGATTGAACACCCTAGACATGAAATTTGACCCTTGATCAGATTGTACAGTTTTTGGTAGCCCTACAGTAGTGAAAAATTTCACTAACGCCTTTGTCACATTATTCGCTGTAATGCGCCTTAGTGGTATCGCTTCGGTATATCTCGTCGCAGCGCACATCATCGTCAACAAGTATTCATTACCTGCCTTTGTCTTTGGCAGAGGACCTACACAATCTACTATGATCCTAGCAAATGGCTCATCGAACGCCGGTATTGGCTTCAATGGTGCTGCCGGTATTTTCTGATTCGGTTTACCTACAACTTGACATGCATGGCAACTTCTGCAAAAATTTGCAACATCTTTTTGCACACCTGGCCAAAAGAAATGAGAAAGAATTTTCTCCTGGGTTTTGTAAACCCCTAAGTGACCTGCAAGTGGAGCTTCTTGAGCAAGGCTAATCATGTCCTGCCTGTATGTAGAAGGGACTACAATTTGGTGGACTTCTTTCCACACCTCATCTGCAGGGACATCTGCTGGCCTCCACTTTCTCATTAGCACACCTGCTTTATTGTAATAACAAACAGGCACAGTCAATGCCTCCTCCTCAGAAACAGCTCTCTCATTCAAAGAAATCAACTGAGGATCTGTCTGTTGCTCCTTTAGCAACTTACTCTTGTTCAAAGATAGTGGTTCAGATTTTTCACTATTTCCTACACTATGAACCTTTCTCGCACTCTCATTCACATTGGAATCAGACTCATCCTCAACCAAACGACAAAAGAAAGAATCTCCTAAGTCAACATCTATCTGATTAGACTTCTTCTCTGACTCAACTTTCTTAGCCATTGAACGAGTAACAGCACATGCTGGGAACACTACAGGAAATTCTGCAACCAACTCATCTGTCTCAGAACTTTCACAAGGACTCAAACTTACTACTGGACATGACACGACTCTATCACCAGCGAGATCATTACCTAATATGATGGATACCTCTTCCACAGGAAGTGATGGTCTAACTGCCATCTTCACCATACCAGAAACAAGGTCTGACTTCAAGTCTACCACATGAAGCGGAGCCTCCACAAAGCCGTCTCCAATGCCTTTGAGCAAAACACTAGCACCAACAGAAGAACTATCACAAAAGGGCAACGCACTTTCCAAAATCAAGGACTGAGAAGCACCAGTATCCCGCAACACTTTCACTTTTCTTGCTACATCACTCTCTGGTACAGAAACATATCCTACAGACACAAACGGTTCATACTCTTTCTGAATTTGTTCTATGTTCGCTGGAATAATTCCACTTTGTGAGTTTGACACAGTTTGTACGAATGCATTAGGATGTGCACTACCTTCCTGTTTCTTAGCCAGAAGTGAAGGACACTTTGACTTTATGTGCCCATACTGTTTGCAAGCATAGCACATTCTTTCCTCTGTTACCTGTCCTTGCTGGGACTGCGGTTTCATTTCATCTTTTATTTGTGATGAACTAGTTTTCTGGCTTTTGCTCCAGTTCCCATTTTTCGTAGGTTCTACGCTCATTTTGTTTGAGATTTTGTGTGTGAGCACATAATCATCCGCAATTCTTGCTGCTTCATCCAGCGAATCGACGCGCTGCTCCTCTAGATGTATACGAACCTCCAGTCGCACGCTGCGCTTGAATTCTTCAAGTAGAATAACTTCACGCAATTTATCATAATCATGATCTACATGGAGAGATGAGCTCCATCTGTCAAACAATTGCTCTTTTTGTCTTGAAAACTCCATATGAGTTTGCGATTCTTCCTTTCGCGCTTTGCAAAATCGCTGTCTGTACGCTTCGGGTACAAGTTCGTAAGCTTTTAGCACGCCCGATTTTACTTTATCGTAATCCGACACGTCGGCCATCGACATCGCTAAATAAGCATCCCTAGCCTTACCGCTAAGCTTACTCTGAATCAGGTGAGCCCACATTTCCCTAGGCCACCCCATGCTTTGAGCTAATTTCTCAAAGTGTGGAAAGTACTTTTCCACCCCTTCCTCTTCGAATGGAGGGACCATTCTGACATGCTTTGCAACGTCAAAATGCCTATCAGCATTTCTGCTCTCTTTTCTGTTTACGGCAACAAGTTTCTCTCTCTCCAACTCTACTTTCGCCCTCTCTAATTCCAGTTCCTTTATCCTCACTTCATCCGAAACTGAAGACCTAGCCTGAGAATTTAATTCAGGAGACCGAGACCCTGGAGTCACAATGATACTACCTGCCGCCTCTGAAGACAATACCTCTTCAGCCACCAGAAACTCGACAATCCTATTCAAAATGTCCGACTTTAGCAAGTAACGTTTAATGCCAACAACCTCATAATGAGATGATACATCTAACATTTCAACTTTAGTCAATGAGCTTAATCGCTCCGCAGACGGATCCCTAACAAACTCTCCCAACGAGAACTCGCTAGCCATCATGCAAAAAACCTAGCCTCCTAAATATCCTAGAAAGAGCTAGAGCCTGGCTGTAATCCCCAGCAAACCTTATAACACCTAGATTCTACAATATCCGAGAAATCTAGACAACCTGACTGTTATAACCCTCAGTCAAACCCTGCAAATCCATGCAGAAACATGAGAAGACAACAATGTTTTTTTCACCACACACACCACGAATGCTCGAACCTGAAACGGCTACCCCAGCGGTGCCCGACGATATCATCTTAACGAACCGACATCGACAACACACACACACACAGTACACACCGAACAGTCCGCTCATAAGTAACGTGTATGAAACTCGTCGCACGCAATGTAATGCAACATGCCAGCGCTAATATGATCACGAAAATCACCTGAAAATCATACTTTTCACTTTATATACCTGGCCGAGCCCCCATTTGTTACGAGTGGTTTCCTCTACCCGTTGTCCCTAGGTCCTTTGTTCACAACAACAGAATACACAACAACACAAAGTAGTTAGATTTCAAGGGCTGATCTTCATTTCGAGCTCCGTTCTTCAACTCCAAAACTAGACTAACTCGTCCTCAGGACGGTACGTACAATGTATCTAGAATCGGTCGATACACCCATCACAGTGATATAGTGCATTTTGTCCCCATGTTGGAAATCATTATTACTAAAAAAAGATACCCACATTAATGGTTCTCCTTTTTTGTTGATGTTTTTTAGGGGATTTGTTTTCGCATTTCTTTGTTTTTGTTTGGTAAATGACAGCTTCTCAAACAGGATATACAGTCTTCACATTTAGGAAAAACAGCTTTCTATCTCGAAGTCCCTATCGAAAATGGAATGGAAGAACCATTGTAATTTCTAAGATTATTGTTTTGATAATGGAATTGATATATCTTTTTTTGTGTAATTTTTAAATGGAATTAGAAATTAAAATCAAGAGGAGCGTATATTTACATGGTTTAAAGATAACGAACAAAAAAAGCGGAAAACGTATTTTTCCAAGAGACTTATAGCACTAATGATATAGAGGATGAAAGGAGGTTGTCAAGGGAATATAAGTCATGAGACATATTGCAGTAAAGGTGTTACGGTTTTCATTGATTCAAAATCAGACATTCAGATTCTTATCGTAAACATTGATAGTGAGGGGAAGTATATTATAACTGAATGTAATAAACAGGAGTTGAAGTTCACCAGAGCTAGGGGAAAACGTCTGACTTTGATAGAGCCCTAAATGAAATAAACATCAAAGATAATCCATTTATTATAGTAGGGGATTTTAATATGAATCGAAATATTGATTTAGACAATATGGGAAAAAAATAACAGTCAGGTTCAGTCTTTTCTTCTAATGCTCTTTGACAAATATATAGACAATTCAGACTTAAATGTCGTTGTGATGTAGTGCCAGAAACGTTCCTATTTGTTCCAGCACACACAATTAATTAATAAAATGTCATCACACAAGTATGTATGACTCGGGAGAGCTGTTTCTCTTTAGAGGACCTATAGTATTTTATATTATTCACTGTGAGTTTGTAATAGTTTGCAAAGGGATTTGGCACATTGGAGAAAAGCAGATATTAATGATATTTATGTACACGACAAACAGGAGAGTTTTCCATGAATGCTTCACAATCCATTGACCAAATTGCCAATTTTAGGTTCGCATAGTTATAGGGATATCTAGTTTTGAACATTCATAACTCTCAAAATAATTGGTCCGATTTGTCTCAACGTTCAATTTACCTTATTTAAAGGTAGGATCACCCTTTAACGAACATCACTTTAATTAAGGGCAAACATAAGTATCTGCGTTAACGGTTCGGTCTGCTTCATGGAGACTACCATAATCAAAATTCTCGCGAATCGCATAGAATACGTACAAACTTGTAACCCGTTTCCCTAGTTTCAATTTCACGATATTAGTTTTATTAGTAGCTCAGTGTCTATTTTTATTTGATGAATGTTTAAAGATGACGTATATTACATCTCGCTCTCACAATATTCTCGATAGGTTTCAAAAAAGAAACTGGGAAGGGGTATCATCGCCTACCAAGACGATCTACTCTGATTATTTTTATGTGTAAACATCTCGATAAGATTAGGTTCAATAATACTGCTTGACAGCATTGGAAAGCAAAATTATTATAGTCTTCATTACTACCAAACACAAAATAGATTACTAATGTATACATAGTTGCAGATGGCGCGCTTCACTCTTTAGCAACGTAGCAGACGATCTCCAAATGCTTGCAACGTAATCGCGAGACTCCGTCTAAGTCAAATTTCCAGGTGATAATCACATGATGTACTCTTTATTTGGAAATACTAATATGGAATCTGATGATAGCCACTATAATGTTTTAAAGAATTTACAAATTATTACTGTAAATTTACGAGTACATAATACATCGGGGCGCTTGCCACCTTCTCTTATGTTATTCTTTGTTTTTATTATTCTATCTCTTTCTCTTTTTGTCTTTCCTTATGTTATTTTTTGTTTTTTTTTGTTTACTTCTATCACCTTCTCTTATGTTATTCTTTGTTTTTATCATTCTATCACCTTCTCTTATGTTATTCTTTGTTTTTATCATTCTTTCTCTTTCTCTTTCTGTCTTTTCTTATGTTATTCTTTGTTTTTTACTTCTATCACCTTCTCTCATGTTATTCTTTGTTTTTATCATTCTATCACTTTCTCTTTCTGTCTTTCCTTATGTTATTCTTTGTTTTTATCATTCTATCACCTTCTCTTATGTTATTCTTTGTTTTTATCATTCTATCTCTTTCTCTTTCTGTCTTTCCTTATGTTATTCTTTGTTTTTTTTACTTCTATCACCTTCTCTCATGTTATTCTTTGTTTTTATCATTCTATCACTTTCTCTTTCTGTCTTTTCTTATGTTATTCTTTGTTTTTTACTTCTATCACCTTCTCTCACATGTTATTCTTTGTTTTTATCATTCTATCACTTTCTCTTTCTGTCTTTCCTTATGTTATTCTTTGTTTTTATCATTCTATCACATTCTCTTATGTTATTCTTTGTTTTTATCATTCTATCTCTTTCTCTTTCTGTCTTTCCTTATGTTATTCTTTGTTTTTTTTACTTCTATCACCTTCTCTTATGTTATTCTTTGTTTTTTACTTCTATCACCTTCTCTTATGTTATTCTTTGTTTTTATCATTCTATCACTTTCTCTTTCTGTCTTTTCTTATGTTATTCTTTGTTTTTTACTTCTATCACCTTCTCTCATGTTATTCTTTGTTTTTATCATTCTATCACTTTCTCTTTCTGTCTTTCCTTATGTTATTCTTTGTTTTTATCATTCTATCACATTCTCTTATGTTATTCTTTGTTTTTATCATTCTATCACTTTCTCTTTCTGTCTTTCCTTACGTTATTCTTTGCTTTTTATCTATCTATCACTTTCTCTTTCTGTCTTTCCTTATGTTATTCTTTGTTTCTTCCTTCTATCACCTTCTCTTTATTTGTCTTAGTTGTTATCACTCTATCACTTTCTCTTTCTGGAGTCCGCCCCCACCGTCAGCTCGTGAAAAGGCGACGTGAGGCCGGCCTATGTGTAGACGCAAAATTGCGGGCCCGAGATCATTGTGTAACAGGGGTTTGATGATCTCGAGGCGGCTTCAAATTGCAGGCGTGAGGCCGCCTCCGGGGCCCTCTTTAAAAGCCGACGCATGTGTAACAGGGGTCTAAGTGTTACTGCTTTGGAGAGTAGGGGTGGTCAGACTTCAATATACGTGTGTACTGTCGAACAAATATAATATAACGTCATATAAAGGTGCTTATACCCGAATCCATATCGGCCCATTTAAGGAGCAGATAAAGAGATAATCAATCTCATATTAAACTATTGCCTGAGCGTTCGAGAGTGAAGCGCGCTATCTCAAACTGACTGTTACTATGCATACATTAGTCAACCAGTCTATTCGACACCATAGCAGAGCGTCATTCTCTTGGCGAGACTTTTGGAATCATTTCGTCATGGTTGGTATGGGCCGAAAGGGGAATCCCCATTGTTGGGACCTATTCCTATGCAGCGTCTCCTTTACCTTAGTTCGTCCTTTATGTTGTCTTTCATGTATAGTTCGACTGCAATAATGACCGTTTAGTCTTTAGCATGTGGAAAAGATGTGTTGTTATAATATAAGGAGTACGCTAACATAACATATTAATCATTACAAAAGGACAGAATCAAAGCTTATCATTGCCCATGTCCTTTATAATTTGTACACATGAAAAATGAATGATTATTCATATTATAACTAGCCTCATTTGCCTTCTAAAAGGTTTTTGACTTGTCAGTTTTTAATGCAGGTTAACTAAAGTTTTGTACCTCGTAAACGAAAAGGCCTGTTGTTTTGATCACTACCTGAGCTACTAATAACAATCAACAGGGTTATGATGAATAATCAAGATAATCATGTCTCATTGATGCATTATGTCATGAACAATATTCTTGAACCAACCGTTGTGTTTTTTAGCTAGCGTGTTTTCAAGTCTCGTGTTTTGTTTTCGTTCCTCTTCTTATAATTGCAGGTGTCAACCCACTCCTTATACGCCCTTCTCCCCCCTCTCTCTCTCTGTCTGTCTATATATATATATATATATATATATATCACTCTCTTTCTCATTCTCTATCCTTTACCCTCTCTACCTCTTTTTTTCTATCTACATTATCTTATTTCCCTCGCTTATATCACTTTACACTATTCCAAATACGATTCATGCCTGTTTATTTTCTATTTGTAACAAATATTATTTTAATTAATCAATTTTAAAGGTCACACCGAAAGAATGGCCCGTACAGTTTAAGTATTCTTGATGAAGTTTCTTTTTTTTTAATCGAGCGGATAAAATGAAAACCCAGATTAACATGGTTATCTTTGCAAAGGTCACAGTTTATTGAATAATAATACATGTAGATACCAAAATGAAAATGAAAAATATATACATCACTACCAAACTACTTTGTATATAAGGATTATTTCGTCAAAGCTTAGGAACTACTCTTTTCACTTTGGACAAGATATATTTTGAACTAATTAAAGATATATTTGAATAAGAAGAAACAATTCCTTTCAATGAAAAAGTATTTCAATTGACATATTGTTTAAATTCTAATTTGATATGTTTCCTCTTTGTTAGCTAGAATGTTTAACAAATGTTTGCTAACTGCATTTACAAGCCCAATTTTTGTTTACATTCTAAAGCCCGCTTAGCCTCATATGTTACACTACTTATATGACTAGGAATGAAACCTAAACAAAGTGAAAATAAATGCATATAGGATTACTGTAAATAATGTAACATATTTATATCCCACGAAATATAATTATATTTAACTTAAAATGCTATATATTTCAACGAAATCATGAGTTTTCAAATACATGTAATGTCAGATTGTGCGTAATTTACAATCATAAATAAAATAAATAGCAACATATTAATGTTGTACATTAAAAAGAATAATTTACAAGGTCACAGGTAATAAAATAAAAATAGATACCAGAATGAAAATGAACAATTTAAATATGACTACCAAACTACTCTTCATAGTAAGGAGTGTTTCGTCAATGCTTAGGAACTACTCTTTGCATTTTTGACAAGTGAATACTTTCGACTAAATACAATTGAATATTAAGATGAAACAATTACTTTGAATGACAAAGCATTACAATTAAAATATTCTTAAAAACTGATTTCCATAACCAGCTTCCTCTTTGTAAGCTACACTATTTAGCAAATGTTTGCAAACTGTATTTAAAAGCCCGATTCTTTCTGTTGCTATTACATTCTAAAGCCCGTCTAACTTCATATGTTACACTTCTTATATGACTAGGAATGAAATTCCATTTAACTTAAAACGAAATCATGAGTTTTCATATACATGTAATATTGGAAAGTGCGTATTTGACAATCATAAGAAAATAGCGAGCAACATATAAAGTTGTACATTTAAAAAATAGTCAAAATACATGAATAAAATTGAATATAACGTTAAATAGCATATCGTAGGTCGAAATGAAAGAAAATAAGATATTACGAACAATTCTGCAGATACTTTCTCACATTAATGATTGCATGATTTTCTTTAATATATACTTTACCAGGGACATTGCCAATGTTGTGGGTAATGAAACAAAAGAAGGAATTTCACTCGTATGTTCAAGTTATTGAGGGATAAATGTAGAAGAGAAAAGTACAAACCGAAGTGGAGATACCGACAAAATATGTCTACAAACTGATTAGATTCATGTTGTGTTTTCAGTTTGACGGATTTGAGATAGATGTATAGCAGTTTGGAACCGCGGTATGAAAGAAATAACATAACAAAGTCCTAATCTGCGATTCGATATAGATGCAAGAAATGATAAGGTTCACTGAATCGCATGTACGTTTATATGTGTGTAGTACATACATGTACATCAATATATCATGAATTCGCATGCGTTCACAATAATTTTGCAATACAAAGTATAATCAATAATATAAAATAAAATCAATAGATATGATGTCCACACAACTTTAAACGATTAGGTCATAACCCTCCATGTTCTGGCTACCTTTAAGCATCATTGATATTATATTGATATGAAACCTGAAACAATTCGGGGCAAAGAATGCCCCTCCAAAACCCCAATTGAAATCTCGCGATTACTTTGGACCAGGGACGGATCCTAGGGGGGGGGGGGGGGGGGGGAGAACAGGGGACACGTGCCCCCCACTACCCCCACCCCCTCCCCCGGTGAGAAATTCCTGGATCCGCCACCGTGGACATATAAGAAAAAATCGTCAAATCTTATTCTTATCGATGTAAAGCATTTTTTTTAACATAATATTTTCTCACTGTTTCATGGTGGCAAAGACTTTTGAGACTTCGTATCGAAAGGAAATAAATGTATTGTTTTCTTTTTCTTCTAGAATGAGTAGTCATTTCCCAGTCCATGCTAGCCGCTTTTTTTTTAATCCTATACATTTAATATTTGTCCACATGAAAGCTTAAAAAACCACAATTTCATTAAACTCGAAATTAATCGTACATACATATTAAAAAGGTACATGAGATCATATTTATCCGGTATATTTTGAAGCCAAACGCGTTGTTCCATTACTAAAGAAATGACTATGATTCTAATTTTAATTGTTTTATTTAGAACATATTATGGAATTATTGAAAGGTGAAAATTATTTGTATTCCGGGTATGGGGTTTCTTCTTCACACAGCGTCTCGCCGACAGCACACCCCACTCATCGACTCGAAACTCTCCTAAGTCCGCAACCCGGAAACTCCAGCCCAGACGGACAGTCAGACGAACCAGCCGACCATCCATGCCCACTCCCCGATGACTCAAGTCAACACGGTCACCTATTTCCCTGACGTCCGCACCCCGGTGACTTAAGCTCACGCACGCCAACTATTCTCCACTCCTGACGACGGATAGTCAACCTGTTCGAAACGTAGAACCACTCATCCTCTCCAAGCGCTATAGTTCTACTTAGAACTATATGCTAAGCAAGATAACAACAGTCCTTTTCAGGACTACACACCGCCAAGAAAGATTACCGAGTCAGAGTCCTTTTCAGGACTCCTCAACCCTCTCTCTCTCTCTCTCTCACATGGTGCACCCGCAAACCTACTGTATAACTTCTAAAAAGTCACCGAGATTTCGAAATTATATAAAGTATAAATAATTCGTTTGCATTCAATATGTAAAAAGACATTTCTTCGTGAGAAATGCAGATGCTTTAACTATAACTGACTAATAAGGACAATCGAATAATAATATATTCTGTTGAGGCTAATTAATCCTGCAGTATGAGGAATTACATTTATTACTTCTAATGACTCATACAATAAATCTCTTCTTGTACACAAAAAGCTTGTCACTGTCACAAGCTACAAGGTTACCAGAATGAGTTACAAGGCATGGGTTGGTGTACAGGTTGACGTTCCGGACTGATTCCGCGTATTCCACGATCCTCCTTGCCTGGATGATGCCATCACATGACACCTGATCAACTGCGAAGCTATTACGCTTTCTATCCACGTATGTGATGTAGAGTGTGTCTGTCAGTTTGTCAAAGTGACACCGTGGCTGGAACCACTCATCAGAGTTTAAGACAACTTTCGTTTCACCTGATCGTGAGATGACAGTGAATTCACTACACTCGACTGTCGTCATAATGATATCACCTGATGACAAGGCTTGTATCTTACTACCCACCAACTTCTTGCCCTGCTTCGTAATAGTGTTTACTATCTTACCATCAGCAGGATTGATGACGTAGATATTAGACTGATTGTACAGAGCAGCGAGGATCATCCCATCCCTGTCAACATCAATGTGCACACTAGTAGTATCAGAGCGGTTATTCCTCGGCATGCTGATGTCTCTAATCACCTTCCATTGCCTGTCATAGAGAGTGATGCCTCCATCGAATATTCCACCCGTGCGGCCTCGTCCCCCCTTACCACATACTATTACGTTGCTGTCTATGGGGGCGCATGACGTAATATACATGCTACGATCTCCTCCAATGACTTTCTGTGTGTTTTCAGTTCTGATATTTGTAACATACATGTTATCATTCATTACGTCCCGCACACATATCTCATCGTCACTGATCAAACCACGCACCAAAGGGTCATTAACAATCGATGGAATCTGAATTGACTTGACAAGCTCCCATTTACCGATAAAGCCGTCAATTCTCCCGTATAGTGTTCCCCGCCTACCTCACCATCGAAAAACCTTACTTTCTGAACCTCGCGCTGTATTCCGTCAAGACAGTCGCTAACATCTTTCAAATTCAAAATGTCATCTAGGGATGCAAGTACTTGCAGAGCTTCATTCACCAATGTTTTGTCATCTTGTTTGATTCGTTTGATCTTAGCGTCAGCATTATCCATAGTGCTGATTGCATGCTGACTATTACTTGTGATATATTTTACCCTTTTAGCAACCACCTCGCTGATTGCCTTTGTTTCTGATTCGACTTTGGCTAGGCTTTCTCTGATGGGTCGTTGTTGTTGTTCTGCTTCTTCTTGACATGATTTGATCCGCCTTTCCCTCTTTTCGTTAATTATTTGTATTTCTTTATCCGCCTCCTCGTCGATCGAACGAATCGATCGTTTCTCCTTGTCTTTCACAATCTTTAATTTGTCATCGAATGCCACCTGAAGTTCATCGTTGACTGATTGAAAATGGTTACTTGCAGAGGTTACAGTGAACTCTAGTTTAGAGTCAAGCGTTTTCAATTGTTTTTTCATTTCCTCTATCTCTTGCTGCTTGTCATCCAGTTTCCTCCTCCTCTCCAAGATGACATCCTCGATGTCGTCTAGCTCACATGGTTTGTGGCAATGCTCTTTAGTAGCGCATGGATGACAAACGGGGATTTTGTGTTCTTTGCAGTAAAATTTGATTGGGTCCCCGTGTTTGTCACATGACCATGTCATGTCATGACCTTTTCTAGTGTGTAGCTTGGCCTTTTCATCTCTTTCTCCTGGGAACTTGGACGCCATGATGAGAAACAGATGCTATAATGTAACCTGCATTGTTAACAATAATGCAAATTAAATTAGAGAAATACTGAATCAGGCGAATATTAATTCGTTTCATTTCATTTCGCTTATTTCCATTTCCAACATAATGAAATGAAATACATGGAATTGCATTTTACATATGTAAACAATGAAATTGTAATTGAAATTGGTCCACAGTCTACAACAGGCATACACAGCAGGTTGGTCATGGAGGGGACTGCTGGAAAATAAGCCTAAAGATTGCAGCCCTCAATAACTTATAGTTATACAAATAGTATATCAATATTAAGGGAACGCACGAATATATAAACCGGCGTATCAGGACAATTACCCCCTGGGCAATCACCCCCCGGAAAATTACCCCCCGGAGATTTACTCCCCGAGGACAACTACCCCCCGGGGACAATAACCCCCCGAGGACAACTACCCCCGAGGACAATTACCCCCCAAGGACAACTACCCCCCGAGGACAACTACCCCCGGGGACAATTACCCCCCGAGGACAACTACCCCCGAGGACAATTACCCCCCAAGGACAACTACCCCCCGAGGACAATTACCCCCCAAGGCCAACTACCCCCCGAGGAAAATTACCCCCCGAGGACAACTACCCCCGAGGACAATTACCCCCCAAGGACAACTACCCTCGAGGACAACTATACCCCAGGAAAACTACCCCCCGAGGACAACTACCCCTCCCCCCCCCCCTGCAAGGAAAATAATCCCCGGAGGACAACTACCCCCAATGACAGTCACCCCCGAGGAATTTATAACACTGGGACGTATAATGCCAGCTTCTCTCCAAATTGCTATTTACAGAAAATTTCGTAAACCTTCATTTTCTTTGTTATTTATGAAGTTCATTTCAGTCTTTTCAAATTATTCAATTCGATATGGGGGGGGGGGGGTGGAGGTTGCCCAATTCCCTCGTAGTTTCGCTACCGAGTAAAAAACAGAAATAACATTTCTTAGAAATTGAACAATACATTGCGCGCAGATGAGTACGCGTTACAGCCTCTCTCACCAACAATGGCACAACAAAGAAATTAGGATGTAAGATTTCCTTTATGCATCCTCTGTAACTTTTTTAATCAGCTGATCGTGTATTTTTCTTTGTATGTATAATGGGCCCTCATCCATGATCCAAAAATTAAGGTTTTCTTCACGTTATCTATTTATTTATGTTGTCATGATGAAGTATAATATGTTTTCTTGTACGTTAAATTATTTTGAAATAGAAATTGCCTTCCAATTATATGTACGGTGCCATGTCAAAAGAAAATAAATATCCGCTCTCTGGTAATTCATCTCATTTGATTTTGTAACTCCAGCACAGCATTTTTCAACCGGGGTGCTGCAAGAGAATGATTTGGAAAACGTTGATTTTTGTAAAAAAATCAATCGGTTAAAATATGTACTTACATGAGAAAATAAAAATTTGAAACTACTAAAGTATCTTCCTTTCTCGCTCGCTGACAATATATTGACAGCAAGGCAAATAAGGGCAACGAGAGGCCCGAATATCCTCATATTTGTGTAGCAAGGTCATGACCGAATATATCACTTTTTATATATGTACATTCGGCGGCAAGGTGCCCGCATACAGTACTTTAAATCGTTTCTAGTGTATGGATTACAAACTAATTTGTTAGTAGGTCTTTTTACCAGTTTGAAAATGTCTTCTCCTTTTTGTTCTTAAATGTGCCCATACGTATGTGCATAGCACTTGACGAGTTCCAGAGTCATGCAAAATTAATAGTCTGTAAAGACTTGGGATTTGGGAGAAATTTTTCGTTTCTCAACAGGGTACCGTGACTAACAAAAGTTAAAATAACGCTGCTCCAGAGAAATGTATTTCTGTGCATTTTTAAAAGCGCTGGACAATTACCTAAAACTTACATCCTTCGTGGAAATCAGCAACCACACTGGCGTTGCATAAATTATAATAAAAGGGAAATGTGTAGTAATGAGGAAGACAACGTGCTATAGTATTTGAACGAATATGGGTTCATGCAGGGGATCTTATGGACTCGTAGCCATCTCTCAATGTGTCAGATCGTCTTTCGCTATTGAATCCTGATTGTCCACGGGGGTAGTTGTCCTCGGGGGGGGGGGGGGGGAATTGTCTTCGGGGGGTAACTGTCCTCGGGGGTAATTGTCATCGCGGGTATTGTCATCGGGGGGTAATTGTCCTCGGGGGGGGGGGGGTAATTGTCCTAGGGGGTAATTGTCCTCGGGGGGTAATTGCCCTAGGGGGTAATTGTCCTCGGGGGGTAGTTGTCCTCGGGGGGTAAATGTCCTCAGGGGGTAATTCTCCGGGGGGTAATTTTCCGGGGGGGTTATTGTCCTTGGGGGGTAGTTGTCCTCGGGGGGTGATTCTCCGGGGGGTAATATTCCAGGGGGTAATTGTCCTTTGGGGGTAGTTTTCCGGGGGGTTATTTTCCGGGGGGTGATTGCCCAGGGGGTAGTTGTCCTAGAACCATAAATCGGATACACAGAACATAAAATGAGTGAAAGGGACATGAAAATAAGGGAGATAGGGAACA
The DNA here is from genome assembly GCA_035222895.1 of Strongylocentrotus droebachiensis. Classification (NCBI taxonomy): domain Eukaryota; kingdom Metazoa; phylum Echinodermata; class Echinoidea; order Camarodonta; family Strongylocentrotidae; genus Strongylocentrotus; species Strongylocentrotus droebachiensis. The sequence goes on from JAVYIG010005542.1 coordinate 36,868, forward strand.
AGAGAGGATCGATAGGGCTCTTACCTATATAAACACAAAACACGGACCGACCGGAATACGGATGACTGTACAACATGAATGAAAATATAACAAAGTATTATTAAGTGACATGAATTGAATAAGGGTAAGCTGACGCTTGATAATTACGTAGAATAGATCTATTACATTTAAATTTAAAAGAATTTAAACTAGGGGCATTCGTGATGCTATCATCAAGAATAGTCCTTTTGACAAGGCCTCGTGACTCTGTCTATTTTCCACCACAGTCAGCGGCTGAGATGAGTCTAGAGACCCGGGGTGAACGCGCGATCGAATGGCTTTAGCCGAGAGGCCTTTTGGACTCTGGCTTTACTGCTCTGCATGAATTATTCGTGACTCTGGAATTATTGACCTATCAGAATGGCCATCTTTCAGTTGATTTCGCTCGCGATTCGTTTATTATCAAAACATTTAAGAAAAGATAAAAGATGTAAACTAGTTTTGTTTATGTGATGAACGTATACATGATTAATAATACAAAATATCACATCAACATTTATTTAACATGCACAATTATAATAAAATTGGAAGCATTTGATGACTCGAGCTACCAATTGTAAGTGAGATAATTGGACTTTCCCTGTATCTATATTTGAACACAATATTAGCAAACTGTACTCTAGTAAGCGTTTGTCTGTATGTAGGTTTACACAAAGGTCACGTGCAAACAAAATCAATCCCATACAAATATTGCAGGACGCCAATATTCAACATTAGTTGACTTTTCTTTATTAAATTTGAATGCATTATTACACAATTAATACGACCGCAAAGCCATGATCGAGGAGTGGACGAGAAATAAATAGGAAAGCAGAAACACAAACTAACATAGAATAGCAGTTCTTAGTTGTTTCATTTGTTATTTCTTCTGTTATTCCGACTGCTCGTCATTTCATTACGACTTATAACGGTTAAGGAAATGAAAATAAATGCTAGGCGAAAAATACGCACTGATCATTGCGGCGCGTCTCTGAAGTCGTCACAACTAGGCCTATAAATAAGACAACCATGACTTATCTAACTTCTTAATTTTATGTCATAATGATTACAAGTATCATAATTCATGTAAGATCAGTACTTACGAGTAGTTTTCAGGATTATCCCGTTGTGATGAGGACCTCTCTACTATCAGCTAACGATGTAGCATTGCAGTGTACAGTTTGATTGTATGCAACTGACAAGAGCGGTGCAGTGCGTATTGTGAAATATCGGGTATTTTCCAGCTCCGCAATACCATGGATCGGTGCACAAAATCAAAAAAAAAAATCAAAAGAGAAGGAATGATATGAATTATCACGCCACTGGTTCAAAGTGTACAGCGTTGTGTTTAATTGTTCTTCAGTACGATGGTTAGTGTGTAAAACCAAGCTTCGTGCCCCCAACATGACATAAAATAATGTTCATGAAGTTCTCATGAAGTAAACCGAACCGCTCTCATGTTAAATCTCCACATGAATATAATTTGTGTATAAAGCATTATGATAAAAATAGTGAAGTGCAGATTTTTACTCTCCCTTTACCATCGTTCTTTAGTCTCCCTCAATCTATCGCCACTAAACATTCTCCTATTTATTTCGTCATGTTTCTTTGAACGATAGTAATAATTTATGAACGATTTTTTTTTATCATACGTCACTATGTTTATATTTAGGTACACTTAACATTTTTGTATTCATATTTCTCCTTATGTTATTTATCTTTGTTTAATAACCTTTGTTTCTTATGTTATTTATTTGTTAAATTTGTACCTATTTAGTCTGTCGATATTATTTAAAAAAAAGTGGTTTGTATGCTATTGTGCAGGGCCCTTAGAGATAGCGGTTTGTTAAGAGGCAACCATGTTGAAATAAAACTGTAAATAAATAAATGAAAAAAGGAAAAACATAAATTTGAAGAAGAAAAAACGAAGAGAAGGGACAGAACAGAAAGTGTAGAGATTATAAGAGACCGAGAATAATGGCAAAATGTTTCTTGTTTCTATCTGTCTTTCCTTCTTTATTTTGTTCTTATTTGTTCGTATCTAGTGCAACATGCGAATTCGAAAAACAAGTATAGTGTGCCTTGTGACTGCAAATCTTATTAACTAATTAAACTTCTTGTCTGTCACAAGAGTATTTAACCTAACCCCTACCGATACACCATGCCTGTTTAACTATACCCATATCCCCTAACCACTACGTCATACCTTCATAGCTTACCCAAGTATACCAACATACAGACAGAGTGTGAAATCAAGTCATGCATTATGATATGGAGGTCAAAGGTGGTGATATTCTTTTCATCTACTTAATATGATAATCTATTCAGACCAGAATTTCCTACTGTTCACGTTTAGTGTAGGCTCGCAATGGAAATACATATATAAACGGGATTCCCACCTTCACATTTCAAGCGATGTATTGCTACCACCCATTAAGTAAATATTAGTGCACGCATAGAAAGGAAGACAAATACAAATCAGATATGTGATCATAACTACTACACGAGAACAGATTTTGTCTGTGCCTCTGAAACTGTTTACAGAGTAGTGTAGAATATTTGCTTATGCAAAGAGTTTTGTGATATATATTAGATCTCTCCGCTCTTCGATATATTTTTGCTTACATCATACTAACAGAACAATCTGATGCATATGAGGAACACATGTATTCCCAGCAAATAATTAAGGTGATTACTTATAGGCACTATATTATGCCAAAGAAGAGAGAGAGAGAGAGAGAGAATGAGAGAGAGAGAGAGAGAGGGGGGAGAGCTAGGACAGAACGGATTGAATTATAGCCGATTATAGCTCAACGGATAATTACTATTTTCCCTTCCATTGTTTTCATTTCTTATTGAGTGCACTCTTAAAATATTGGGTAAATTTAGTTGGGTAATTGTTGGTTGGTTAAAAAAATTCGTTATTCTGGGCTATTATTACCCATTTAAGCATTTAAGTGTTTTAACCAATATTGGGCAATTATTTTTACTTAATTATTGGGCGGATATTTACCAACAGTATTGGTAAATGAGGGTTGGGAACCAGTTGCCCCGTAGTTGTGTAATTTTGCCACATTTCCTTTGCGAGTTGGGTAAATTTTGTTGGGCAACTGATGGTTGGGTAGAAATTCGCCTAGAAATTTACCAACATTATTTTGCAAATTAGGATTGAGTAATTTTTGCCTGTAGTTGTGTAATTTTGGCACATTCCCACTGCGAGTTGGGTAAATTTCGTTGGGCAACTGATGGTTGGTCGAGAAATCGTTTCCAAAGTTGGGTAATTTTTATCCCAATCTATTTCAGGGCATTATATTTACCCAATTATTATACATTTAGCAACAACATCGTTCCAAGGAGTTGAGAGCAATTTACCAAGTAGTTGGGTAATTGTTAGATGCTGAGGAATATTACTCATCACCACTTACCCAATTTGACTTTGCTCAAATTTTGTTTGCTCATATTTGGGTAATAATTGACCACCGCCTCTTACCCAATTTTACTTTGCTCAAATTTTTGTTTGCTCATATATTGGGTAATAAATGACCACCGCCTCTTACCCAATTTTACTTTGCTCAAAATTTTTGTTTGCTCATATATTGGGTAATAATTGACCACCGCCTCTTACCCAATTTTACTTTGCTCAAATTTTTGTTTGCTCATATGCTGAGTAATAATTACCCATCACCACTTACCCAATTTTACTTTGCTCAAATTTTTGTTTGCTCATATATTGGGTAATAAATGACCACCGCCTCTTACCCAATTTTACTTTGCCCAAATATTTGTTTGCTCTTATGCTGAGTAATAATTACCCATCACCACTTACCCAATTTTACTTTGCTAAAATTTTTGTTTGCTCATATATTGGGTAATAAATGACCACCGCCTCTTACCCAATTTTACTTTGCCCAAATTTTTGTTTGCTCTTATGCTGAGTAATAATTACCCATCACCACTTTACTTTGCTCAAATTGTGTTTGCGCATAATTGGGTAATAATTATTGACCACCGCCTCTTACCCAATTTTACTTTGCTCAAATTTGTGTTTGCTCATATGCTGAGTAATATTTACCCATCACCACTTACCCGATATTACTTTGCTCAAATTTTTGTTTGCTCATATATTGGGTAATAAATGACCACCGCCTCTTACCCAATTTATTTTGCCCATATTTGTGTTTGCTCATATGCTGAGTAATAATTACCCATCACCACTTACCGAATTTTACTTTGCTCAATTTTTGTTTGCTCATACATTGGGTACTATTTGACCACCGCCCCTTACCCAATTTATTTTGCCCATATTTGTGTTTGCTCATATGCTGAGTAATAATTACCCATCACCACTTACCGAATTTTACTTTGCTCAATTTTTGTTTGCTCATACATTGGGTACTATTTGACCACCGCCCCTTACCCAATTTATTTTGCCCATATTTGTGTTTGCTCATATGCTGAGTAATAATTACCCATCACCACTTACCGAATTTTACTTTGCTCAATTTTTGTTTGCTCATACATTGGGTACTATTTGACCAACGCCTGTTACCCAATTTCACTTTGCGCCTTTTTTTGTTTGCTTATATAGGGTAGTAATTGACCACCGCCTTTTACCAAATATATTTAGCTCAATTTTCTTTAGCTCACAATATGCTGTGTTAATATTGCTATGAAAAATTGAAATTATCTCTCCTGTAATTGTAACCATTTACTTCTATTTTAAAATTATAATAACAGAGTGTTGAAGCGACGATGAATTTGTGCGAGTTTGATGCTGAAAGAGTCCAAGATTTATCTTTTGTGAAAACTGAGCCATCTTAACCATGTAGGCCTATAGAGTTACATAATCTACGTAAGTAATGATCATGGAACGTACACGCTATCATCGTCAATTACGCGCATGCGTAAATGGCAGTGGAAACCTTCGATGGGGACTAGACTTACGTTTAACCAGACTTGGGTAAAGTTTGCCTGGTATTGGTCTTGGGGTAGCGCGCACATGGCCTGGTCGCTCGCGATCAGCATGCCATGCGCAGTACTATTTCTATTTACTCGGTATAGCCGGCGCGGCCGTCCCGGCCCGGGAGCTCGAGCTATATGATACACCAACGTAACTAGCAGCCTGTACGTACGTACACGCATCATATCGGAGTCTTGCATGCTAGAGCCTGAGGGTCTAAAAATGGAGCTCGACAACTGCTGCGGAGATAGTTCAAGTGAAGATGGGTTCATAGACCCTCTCACCAAAATCGTTCAAAGGTGGGGATGTCCGTCAGTGTTAAAGATACTAGAAGGTACGTTCACATCTTATTGAGATTAGAAGTTTAGAACATGATCAACGGGTACTTGCTGTAGACTTGTTCCCATATCCATAACACATGGGCAACATGTAGACTAACTTTAGTTCTATATGCCTCAGCAATGGTTAATGAATACGCTTCAATTCAATTGGTCTATTAAACTTTGCCTCAAATTTGCTCTTTTAATGCATGTGTTACTAATCCAAACTAATATTTGATTGATATAGATATCAAATTCAAATTGTACTGTTTCCATGAATTTTAGATCACAAATGAATATTTAAAAATATTTTGTTCAAGATTTTACAAAACCCAAAGGCCAAAACCCGGATTTCTGTGCTGTTTCCTGCTACAATACATACATAACACAATACCCTCCATTTTCTATGGATCATGGGTTGTATGGGGTCCAATCACAGAACTCTTAAATACGTATTTAAGAGTTCTGTGGGTCCAATACATTGGACCACATACTTGTAGGTGTGTACCCAGATAGTATTACAGTACGTGGGACTGGTGTAATTTTGAACAATTATCTCTGTTATCTGAAATTGGTATTACTATACTAGATCTAGTCTAGGTCTAGATCTAGATCTAGGCCTACTTATATTTAATAATCAACACTGAACTGAATGATTCATCAGAAAATTGAAGTTGTCAAATAATGTACAATTTTATGAACATTATTTTGTGGAAGATCATCTTTCATTTTCCTGTAGATCTAGAAGTCTAGATTTCAAAAAGTGAGACAATTTTTCTTGCCCATTGCCATGTTAAGGATTTTGCCCTTTCATTTTCTACAGGACTTTGAAATCCAAACACTCTAAAAAAATGTTGGGCAAGTGCCCAATTTTTACCCAACATGAGGGCACTTATGTGTCCGACTAACTATTGGGTAAATTAAAGATTTTGCATGATTTACCCAGTGTTGGATGAAAAGAAAATACCCAACTTTTAACCAACAAAATTTACCCCAATAGGAAATTCACCCAATTCTCACCATAATGTGTGGTATATTCGACACTAGTTGGGCAAATTATTTCATCAGTAACTACATGGTTGGTAGAAAATAACCCAATTATTGGACAAAAATGACCAACTTTAATTTGCCCAAAAATATTACCCAATTATTTCATCGGTAACTACATGGTTGGTAGAAAATAACCCAATTGTTGGACAAAATTTGCCCAACATCAGTTTTACCAAGTAACACCTACCCAACTTATTTCTGACCTTTTATTAGGTAACTTCATACAGTAAATGGTTGGGAGAAATTATTTGACAAAAACGCGCCAAACTTTGATTTGCCCAGTAACATCTGCCTAACTTTGTTTTACAGAGCATAGACTCTACATCCTCTTGGTTTTAAATGGGGCTATTAATTATGTGCTATTGCGATATTCCTTGTCACAACTAAAAGGCAGTTGACCCACATTTTAGCCCATATTAATAGCCTAATTCAAAACCAAGAGGCTGTGGTGGTTTTCGAAATTGCAGTGACCTCGCTGTAGTACACGAATGGGCACAATTTTTAACATGGGTACATTTTTTCTCATTTAAAAAAATCTTTTTCTGAAAATAATTTTTAAATATGGACAAATTACAGATGCTTAAGCCACCAAATTATGCCCACAAAATTGTACACTATTTTACTACATGTCCAGATTTCAATGAAATCATTAGAACCGATGGACGGATTACCATCCAAACTTGGGACATGTACATGTATCTTGCAAGTTGCAAAGCCAACGAACTGATTCGATTTTGGGATGGAGGTGCACATGGAGGAAGGACATTCGTTAGTACAGGATTAGCTGTCCTATTTTGCTTCATATCAGTGAAATGTTCCAGCACATGCATTTTTTTAAATGTTTCACACCACTGAACAATAAGCTGTACAAAAGAATTATTAAACACCACAAATTATCTTTTCTAGGATAAACAATTGTCAGTTGCCTCTATTCAAGGTAACACACTATAATTTATATATGGTTGTATGGTACTGTAAGTGGCCTGTGAAAGGCTTGAGTGCTAGACTTTTTGAGAAACCCTGGTCAGATATAGCTAGGTTATTTGTCATACTAACGCTGAGAAACATGGCTACTAATGCAGACAATATCATGGCAGCCGCAAAAGGTTGAAAAAAACAATTACCGGTATGGCAGTTTAAAGTTGAAGTAATAGGCATGACAGTGCACATGGAGAAGACACATATGATTATCAATGAATTAGTAATGTTAATTAACCAATCAGCATACATTGACCTCTATGCTAACTCTCAAATCATTCTGATTCATTTGGTAAGTTGAATGACTTTCTTTGAAATCAAATTCATTGCTGATGCAACTAATCGTTATACTTTAAATAGGCCCCTACACATGTACATTGTTAAAAATTAGGCACAATTTGACTAAACTAAGGTGATTACTAGTATGACTTTAGAAAAGGTTTCCATTCTTAATTTGATTGTGTGGATGTTAATAACATCACCTGAAAATAAATAGCAATTAGTTGATACAATTCGCTAGTATGATCTAAAAGTAAGTTTTCTATACGAAGACCAAATTTTCGAGAAAATCGCATTTGAAAATTCAGATTTTCATAGACCCTTGTGGAATAAGAAAACATTGATTATGCGATTTATTCAAAATGGAAGATATTTTAGCTGGAACATGAGCAAATGTTTACAGCTTATCATTATCTAAAACATATACTTTTGTTTAATTTGCGCAACCATACGTGTGTTTGTGGTATTATATGAAAACAATCAGTTTATGCTGCACTAAGCCTTATTTATCAATCTCTCCCTCTTCTTCTCCAGAAAATGAAGTTGATGTGGAAACCCTTCCCCTTCTAAGTGAAAGTATAATCACATCCTTCATACCCAAGATTGGACCTCGATTGAAGTTTCTCGCTGGGTGGCGTGCAGAGGTAGGCCCTAGATGTGGCACAATATCTCACTATGGATAGTTACAGATGCTTTCAGTGTCTTGATTTAATTAGGGGGGATATTTCTTGCCTATTCCATCATTTAAAATACACACATACAACAACCAGGGGAAAAAATGTAAGTATAACATGCATGCAAGGGGCATGTAGACTAACATTTCGTACATTATCGGGATATAGAAAACATCTCATTTCAAAGCACGCTGCACGGATAAAGACGTCAAGCACAACTACAAAAGCAGTTCCAGATCACCAAAGTGAAACCTGTTATGAAGGATCTGTTCTAGGAAAGAATAACAACACTGAAGGGAATTTGGAACAACTGCACCAGGAAAAGGCATTGTTTGTTGGAGAAAGCAGTGAGCAGGAAGATGTCTCTTTTGAAACGCAAACAGAGAGACTACCTGATATTGCAGCAAAGTTTGTAGCAGAACTCAGGGCAAGGACTAATGTGCCTGCTTCACACACCAACAAGGTCATTCAAACCGCACAAGATTTGGTTATTTCTGTGTTACAAACTGTGCAACAGGATGTGATGGATATCTTAAGTGAGCCACAATATGCAGCTAACAGTGAGCTGAGATCTGATATACAAGATGTATTCGAGAATTCAAAGAATCCATTTTCAGAGCTCATGTCAGATACTCAACAGAAAAAATATTTCTCTGAGAAAGGTGATTTCATTCAGCCTTGTGATGTGTTGTTGGGAACTTGCTTAAAACCAAAAATTGATCAAAAGACAGGTGATCCACTGCAAAGCACACAAAAAGAAACCTTTCAATATATACCACTAGCTGACACTATTAAACAATACTTAGAGCGACCAGGAGTAATGAACGCCATACTGTCTCAAAAAGGATCAAAAGATAATGATGTTTTGTATTCATTCAAAGATGGTCACTATTATAAAAGGCAGGAAGCTACTGCTAGACAAGACTGTGAATTCTTAGTGCCTCTGTTGTTGTACAATGATGAGTTTGAGACAGCCAATCCGCTTGGGTCAAAACGCGGCAAACACAAGGTAAGTGCCTTTTATACAAGTGTGTTATCCCTTCCCAGGAAATACCAGGCTAGGCTGGAAAATATCATGCTCACAGCTATGATCACATCTCCGCTTTTGAGTAAATATGGCATCTCAGAAGTTTTGAAGGTAATCAAGGATGATCTGCAGCAGATGTGGACTGATGGACTCACTATCAAGTGCAAAGAGTTTGAGGGTAGGGTCAAACCCTACTTATTCCAAGTTGTAGGGGACAATCTTGGCATTCATGCCATGCTGGGATGTACAACCTGTTTCCGTGCCAACTATTACTGTAGATTCTGTAGAGGCCATCGCTCGTTGCTTCAGAAACAGCCAAAAGAGGATGCCCAATATCTCCGTGATGAAATAAACTATGATACAGATCTTCAAAAGCCCTTGTCAGAATCTGGCTTGAAGCATGCAACAGTTTTGAATGAATTGCCTTACTACCATTCCACCCAAAACTTATGTCCAGATGTAATGCATGATTTTACAGAGGGAGTCTTGCCCCTGGAAATGCACCTTGTTTTGAGTAAACTTGTTCAGAAGGGTTTCATAACACTGGATGAGGTGAACAGTAGAATATCCTCATTCAATTTTGGCTTTGTGGACCGCAAAAACAGACCAAGCCCAATCAGGCAGGCATCACTGAAGAATCCATATTCTGCCAGTGGACAGACATCAGCACAGATGACGTGCCTTGCATACAACATCCCTCTCATGTTAGGAGACAAGATTGATGAGATGTGTGATGAGTGGGAACTCTTACTGTCAATCATTGACATCTTCAAAATCATTATGAGTCCCAGTATCAGTAAGTCTGCCATCTATGTCCTGAAGGCAATGATTGATGATCACCACAGGCTCTTCATGCAGCTCTTCCCTGAAGCTAGTCTAACTCCGAAGCAGCACTTTCTTGTGCATTACCCACGTGCACTGAAACACCTTGGGCCACTGACCCAGTATTCAGCATTGCGTTTTGAAGCAATGCACAGACCTTTCAAGCAGATTGCCAGTGTATCTTGCAACTACCAAAACATTGTCAAAACATTGGCTAACAGATACCAAATGGCACGGTGCTACAGGTCAGTATCAAATCAGTCACTGGATAGCCAAGATATCAATGTGTCACAGCAAGCTGCAGCAATGCTTGGTGATCTACTTGATGATGAGGCACTTTGCAAAAAAATTAACTGTGGAAGGGGAACCGAAGTTACAGTTGCTGGGAAAGTGGACATTCATGGATATGAGTTCCGGGCAGGTGTTGATGTACTTCTATATTGGACTGATGATGATGGACCCACGTTTGGACGTGTTCAGCATATTGTAGTGGTGCAAGAAAAGTTGTATCTGCTCCTTCGGCTGTATCAGACCTTGTACTTCAACAGACATGTTGAAGCATTTGCAGTACAGGTGGGCAGAGAGGAAGCACAAGCTGCTGTTGAATGGTGTGACCTGTTTGATCACAGGCCAGTCAATGCTGTCCAGTCCTATAGTGGAAGAGGGCGCTGCTTGTATATTGTGGTGCACCATTCATTCATCTAGGAACAAGAAGGTACGTGTAGGCAACCCATTGCAAGCAAGTGATATATTTTTACAACTAGACATTACAGGTGCACTTGCAAATTTTGTCTTAGAGAACAGAACCAAAACAAAGCAAAAGAAAGAAACTGTTATTCCAATTACAATTATATCTATGAATCAGTTCTTAGTGTATCATTCTACACATTTTGATTGAAAAAATAGCTAAGAAGCTAACCTTGATCGATCTGTACTGACTTGCTAACAAATTTTGATTATTCCAATGAAAATTTTACAGTAAATATCTGGTTTGAATTTTTTAACTCGTTATTAACTTCATTGTTTCTGTATCTGAAAATGTGTCTGTTATATTTGCATTCATTCATATTACGTTGTAATTTCTTAAATGTACCATGACTCATGCCAAGTTTTTCTAGCATATGTACTTCATTGAGGCCCCGGAAATGTGCTATTTTTTACCAATGCATGTTCCTGCCTAAAGTGAAAGTTCCTAACTGGATATTATTATATTATAGATGTATACTGAAGAAGCTTCGGCTCATGAGTGACCACTTTTCAATTATGGGTTTGCTTTAAATAGGACAAGGGTACAGAAACAGTGAGAATGATTTTCCCCTTCAAGGAATAAACTTGATACTAAAGTCTAACCTGGGGCTGTTTGTGTCATTAATAATGTAAAAAATAATCAGTCATTACATGTACATTGAAAGTTCAATTATTTTTCATTTATTTATTGTAGTATCATGCTGCAAATCAACAAAGCATGGAACAAGCATCAACGTCGACAAGAAGCCCATCAGTGTTCTCCTTAGATGACTGCTCAGATCTCTCTTGTGTAACAGGAAGTGAGTGGAGTCCCAGACAAAGCCCTTCCCAGCCCAGTTTGGATACGCCACTTTACGACTCCCCAGAATCCAAGAGTCCTGATCAACATCCTCCCCTGAAACGGGTCAAGAAAGTGCATTTCGTAAGTTTATGTATATAGTGGGCTGATACAATTGAAGAGTGGGCATGTCGAGTCACCATCATTCATCAGTGTTTATGCCTCCAACACATAAGGGTGCCGGAGGCATTATGTCTTGGAGTTATCTGTCTGTCAGTATTTCTGACAAGCAGCAGGGCTCAAAGGTGAAAGGTCAGTTCAAAGGTTATTCAAGTTTTTACTAAAAATACCATTTTATTTCTACATCTGCAGAATGGCTAGTGATATGATTAGGTAGGTACATTTTGGTATGAATGAATAAAGGAATGTTATGGAAAATGTTTGGTTGGGGTTATGGGTTTTAAGCTAGTCTAAGGTCAGTTTCAAGGTTTCATTGAAATTTTTTATCAGAACAAAGTTTGCAAGGAATGCCCAGTGAGTGATTTATGATGGGCTTATTGTAGGAGGTCGGACAGCCAGAGATATACCCACCGACTGCATGCTGTCACATTTCACTTGTTTATTCTGAATTTACTGATCTTTAAAAAAAAAATCCTTTATCTGTTGCAGAACATTGCTTGTATATTGAGAGAGACCACCATGGGAAGAGCAGCATTAAGGAACATCAATGCTACAAATCTCTGCAGCAAAAGGGACCGGCATACTGTTGTGGATATGTTGACTCAGTACCTGATACGGGAGTATGGTACCAAGCCAAGCTCATTTGTGAAGGCATCAATGGCCCATGCCATTGTGACAAGCTTTCCTTTCTTAAAAGATCCAGAATCTCCACTTGGCTATGTAAGTCCTGTCCATGAATTGCTTTCCTTAATATATGTGACCTCAGGTATGGCTCAGATCACCACTTTTTTCTGGACTGATTTATGGATTGATTCTTACCACAGCGGGCATTTATTACTTGGAGGTGCCTTAATTCTTAGGTTGTCCATCCATACCTCCATCTGTCCCTACCCCATAGACCCCATTTACAAGAAAGTGAAATTTTATGAGAAGTTTCTGTTTGAGCCAGAAGCAATAAGCTACTTTAAGGTCTAAATCAAATAAATTATGTGTTTATGCAATAACTTTTGGAATACTGGATCATATTATTTTGTGTAACTTGCTATGAAGCTTCCTCAATTTTGTTATTCTTGTATTTATTATATTGGAGATGCTCAATCAATTGCATGTTGTATCACATTATCACAAGCATTATAAGAGCATCTCTGGCAATAGTAAATTTGACAGTAGACAGGCCTGAAAAGCTTACAAATAATGAAAAGCTAATATGGCATCAATCACTAAATCGTGCAATATTTTTGTTTATTTTTACCACTTGTTTATAAGTTATATTATCCAGTAATGACACATCTCTTAATATTTAGACTTTTGTCTGCATGCCATTGAGTAATGGATATTCACAAAATTATCCATCATTCACTTTGTTTTTGCAATGACTTGATGACATTGCTGGAATATAACAGTGTGCAGTTAGAAATAGGTACTTAAGAAGACAAACCTTGTTATTGCAAACACTGACATATGTAACAAAATATGTAAATGTACAGTTTACACTGGAATTTTATTGTGCTTTTATTTGATTATTATTAATGTTTAACAAGTGTTGTTGAGCATTACTGTTTTTGAAGTTGAATTATGAAGGAATTTTAATTTATTTGAGCAGGAGGCCTGGTACTGCGTGGGGGCCAAGGGACGGCCAGCAACAGGCTACCTGGAGGAGCATCTGAGGTATGTCAGAAAAAAGGAGAAGTCCCTGAGGGTACCAGTAGCTGCAGACGAGGCAGAGTCTCAAAAGCAAGGTATTCTGGCTACTTTTTCATATAGTTAAAGTTATGAGTTATTCAGATCCGTCTGATGAAGTCATGCTGTGCCATAACAAACTGGTGGGGCATGAGCAATGCCAACTAAAACCCCCCTTCCAATACAATCATCAAAAACTTGTTGATACATGCTAATTGTTGATTGTTCTGTTGCATTATATCCAGGAGATACTGATCTTGAGTCTGTGAACGATGATAACATCACGACAATGGAAGAATGGCTGCGTAACAACAAGGAGCCAGAGGACATGGTGAAGGACTACATGAAACAAACAGCAACAAAAAGACATGACTGGATCAAGAGAAGTGACTGTTGTGTGAAGAACATTCTTACCACATATCCCAGACTTCTCGATGCTGGAATGGTATGTGGACCTTGATTTTTCTTCTGCATGTGACAAGAAAGGACATTAAATTAAACTAGAGTGGCATGTTTTGAGAAGTAACTTTTTTGTTTTTTGGTTGCATGGGCAGGTTTACTTTAGCAGTCTCCTTAAAGGGATCGTTTAACAATCTGAGATACACGGTCCTACAGAAATCGTGCATCCCTATTGAACCGATAATTGTTAGTGTGTACCATTCAAATCCTTGCAAAATGGTAAAGAGAAGATGCAAATGAAAGATATCCTACCTTTCATCTGGCTTCTATAACTATCCTAACAATTACAGATTGAAGGAGATTTTGCAGAATTGTTCCCAGAGAAAGCAAACGCACTGTACCAGAAGTGGCCCACATTCTGTAACAAAGTAGTGGACTTCACCGAGAAAACTGGCAACTGGAGAAGTGCAAGAGCCGAATTCGAAAACATTCATGACCCTGGGAAACTCAGTCTTGGTATGTGGTGTCAGAACACACATTTGACAGTATTAGTGAAAATGACTTGAGAGAAAGTCAAAAGAATTTATTTCAATTACACTATATGATGTTTATTTTTGTGGCCAGGACCAAACATTGAGTCTAATATCCCCCCTGTAAGGAATTGAACTGAAATAAATAAAAGTGCTCTGAAACATATAATACATGTACAACATATGATAAAAACATGATTCCATGACAAAGGTTTAGCATACTTTTACTTGCTTGTTTTGTTTGTTTGCTTTTTGGGGTGGGGATGGTGGTTTAAAGCTCATTGGGAAGGCTATGCTGAAGTTTGTGCAATTTTGATTTCTTTACTCAAAAAGCTGAGCTCCAAATTACTGACTGACATTTACGTTGAGTGATTTTACCCATATTTGTAGAAAATAATTGTTGTATTCGACCGTTTTTTTTAAATTTGCTGTATATAACTGTACATTTTGTAAGATGTTCCATAATTGACCTGTTTGCTGTTGCACCTTTTCTTCATATGTAATTGGGACTTAATTACTTAACTCTTTCATTGTTTCCCTCTTTTTAGAGGAAAAGAGCAATCTTGGATTCTACATGCTCCCAGTCTTGTTCCGAGGAAGGAAAGATTCCAAGAGAGGAACGTACACCACTGCAGAAACATTGTCGTCCTTCATTGACGTTCAACCAGTAAGTATATGTGCTGGGGAGGTGGTAAAGTAATGACATGTAAGGCATATATTTTGGTTTGTGTTTAAAATCTTGCCATAGTAATCATATTTCATTACAAACAAATTCAATAGTTAATTTGTTAGGAGTTTCAAACCTAGGACAACTGATGAAATTGAGGTTGAAATGCAATACCTATGTTCTTACCAGATAAGGCATTGCCATAACATTTTATTTGTGTAAAACTTGAAAAGCAACCATTTTCAAGTTCCTAGTAATGGGCACGCTGGTCTCCAAGGAGGCCCTGCAGGGGCAACACTAGGCGCTTTAATCTTAATAAGTCAGTTCGTCATTATCTGTGGTACAACTACAAATGGCCTCAGATTTGTCATCACATCGCATTTCACTCATGAATGCAAGCAAGTCCTTTAACCTGCAAATGACATGTGAAAAATGCATGCTTATATTAACAGGTTGTATATGCCTTCCAGCTTAGTTGATGTAATGCTCTGAACGTGACCAGTTTGGGTACAGTTGACCTTTGCCGCAGGGATATTTAAGAATACCCAGTAATGTTTTGATGGGACAGGGATGAACATGCATAAACAAATTTGGGTGTCCTGTAGGTGATTGTGGATTCATAAGCAGAAGCATTCGACAAGCATCAAATATATATATATCAATCCATATAATTACAAATGATTTCTTCTTGATTTCTCTTTGGACTACAGGAGGTTCTCGACATCCAGACTTATGTTGATAACATTGATGAAGCAGTCAGGTCACAGCCATTTGTTGTTGTGCGTGGGAACATTCTCACACCAATACAGGCGTACGTCGTAGTAGAGAGGAGGATACTTCCTGCCGCAACACTGCTTAAAGCAGTCGACTTGTGCTTTAAGGCACTTTATGTGATGGATATCGAATATCAGCCGCAAAGCTGTTCTGTTTGGAAATTTCTCCAGATTGTGGTGTTCCAGTTTACCGATGGGGAGCATCTTACACCAAAGCTGCGGGAGGTCCGAGCCTTCATGAACATGCCATAAGCCATCATGATGTGTTCACGCCAAGGATGATTACTGGTGATATATTTCCTACAGATGAAACTGACACATCATCGTTTAGCACATTTTGGCTACTTGAACCAGTTTATTTTGGGAGAAAAAAAAACTGGAAAAAAGTATTATTTTGGACAAAATAACCTTAAAGACAAACTGTTATGAGTTGGATTCAGCACATTATTTTACATAATTTAGACATGTTTGTGTAAGACTGAAGATTTGAGGGTGGGGTGAGGATCGCTGAATAATATAAAAAAAAGAGTGAATTTATACACAGCAGAAGTCTTTGTGTACATTTTAAAAATGATAAAGGCCTAATTGTTTTATCCCAATCATTGCTTAACATCCCCACCTTGAAAGTTTAAGAAAACAAATGAATATATGCCAAGTATAAATACAAAACATATTATTGGCTATAAATCTTTTGCACTGGCGTATACAAATGCTTATCGTGTTTGGTCTTAATCCCAAGAGTACTGTTTCATAACTCGTACATCAAAATGATATATTTCTTCATAAAACATGAGCTATGATATTTTCTGCGTTTAAAACAGCAAGTGGGGTATATGATTGTAAATTACATATACCATTAATTTTCATGTAATGTGTATCGTCCATTGACCCTACGCTGAACTCTCTGCTGAATGGACTGCATGCATTAATTTACATCGCGCAAAGCAGAAGTAGAGAAGTCAACATTTTCATCTACATTTTGCAAAATTGTATTGATATTATTGATAATATCAATAAAATCAATCAAACTGAGTATAGCAGGTAGGGTCAATTGATTTTTGTTGTCTTTAATCTAATCAAAAAGTTATAGTAGGCAGTGTGTATCCTTGTTATTTGATCAGTACCTGTTCACCATCACAGATAGCCAAACTTTCATGTGGTACTTCTGCACATGTCAAATAATCTAGAGGGATTTGAATTTATTTCCTCTTTTTTTTTCACTTCAAAAGAATGTGTGCATTTGTAACACTCTAAGGCAGAGTATTGGTGTGTCAGGATAAATGAACACTATGCCACACCCACAAAATATATATGATGCACATATTCATGTATGAAATCAGAGTACATGGGATACATACAGTGTACATCAAAGTTGTCATGCTGCACCAAAAGGGGCTATATTTGCATTTACTTTTTTTAAAAGGTTGTATTTTTTTCACCAAAAATTGTAATGTTGTAGTTGATGTTAACAAGTTTTGTTTTTACGTTTCTGATGAAAACAACAACATGTGTTTACTGTGTATGTTATTTGTGTTTCAGTTAAGCAATTATTACCCTTTAGATGAGAAAAAGAGTTGAGCAAATAGATGTTATGGAAAAAATGTTGAGCAATGATTATCCAACAGACGAATTAAAGAGTTGGGCAAATGGATATTGTGGAGAAATAGTTGAGCAATTATTACCCAATAGATGGTTGTTTTGATAGTTGGGCAAATGGATATTGTGGAGAAATAGTTGAGCAATTATTACCCAATAGATGGGTGTTTTGATAGTTGGGCAAATGGATATTGTGGAGAAATAGTTGAGCAATTATTACCCAATAGATGGGTGTTTTGAGAGTTGGGCAAATGGATATTGTGGAGAAATAGTTGAGCAATTATTACCCAATAGATGGGTGTTTTGAGAGTTGGGCAAATGGATATTGCGGAGAAATTGTTGAGCAATTATTACCCAATAGATGGGTGTTTTGAGAGTTGGGCAAATGGATATTGCGGAGAAATTGTTGAGCAATTATTACCCAATAGATGGGTGTTTTGAGAGTTGGGCAACTGGATATTGCGAAGAAATTGTTGAGCAATTATTACCCAATAGATGGGTGTTTTGAGAGTTGGGCAAATGGATATTGTGGAGAAATAGTTGAGCAATTATTACCCAATAGATGGGTGTTTTGATAGTTGGGCAAATGGATATTGTGGAGAAATAGTTGAGCAATTATTACCCAATAGATGGGTGTTTTGAGAGTTGGGCAAATGGATGTTGCAGAGAAATTGTTGAGCAATTATTACCCAATAGATGGGTGTTTTGATAGTTGGGCAGACTGGGAGTTGGGTAAAAACTGGTTGGGCATTTAATTAACCAACATTAAACTTACTCAAAAGTTGGGCAAATAGAAGGTTGGGCAATATCTAACTGGGTAAAATTGGTTGGGCAAGAAATTACCCAACTGAAAATATAACCAACTGTTAGGCAATTGTAGAGTTGGGTAAAATATGATGGGTCACCAACTGATGGGCAATTTAATTTGCCCAACCACATAGCAAACTGATTACCCAACATCAGTTGGGCAGATTTTAACCAATAGTTGTGTGGACCGTATGTTGCTCAGTGTTGGTTAAAAGTTGGGCATTTTTTTGCCCAACTATTTTAAGTGTGTGGGTCATAATGCTACAATATCACAAATAGATTCACACATCACGCAATGTTAATGGAGCCTGTCATGACCTTTAGAAGTTTTGGAGGTTCGATCCGTTCACCACCTCTAAAAATATCAAGCTACACACACTAAAAAAGAAAATCGAATTTGAATCCCCCCCCCCCCCCAAAAAAAAAGCCCCCTCCTTCACGTGAAGTTAAATAGGAAATCTTAACACCGATGTCCATGGTTTTGTAATGTGGGATGTATCTCAGTTGAGGAGGGGAAAGGGAATTATAGGACTGTGGCTAGAGGGGAAGGAGACAGGAAAGTCCTGTATACAAAACAAAGTGACTAAAAATATATATTCATAAATACCTCTACAGCCAATTGTTTGGTTAATTTAACAATAGAAATATACAATTTCTTCAATTATAATACTATTTCAGTTATAATGTTCAGCTTTATCACATGTTTCAGTCTTTAGCAAAAGGCATAGCACAATACGTTTGTCTGTTTAGATGAGTACAATGTTATGAATTATTCAGTAGTCTTACGAAGCATGGTTAATGAACTTAAACGGTACCTTTCAGTTCTACATTTCTTTTCCCTGCAGCGTACGCTGTAGCGTAGATGGTGATGTTCAATTTGTTATGGGGGTGTACGTCGTGGGCATCTTGTATGAGTAGGGATATATATGAATTAATTTTACTTGTGTACTAACGAGTAGCTAAATATAACTTCTGTTGTGTGGTAAATGGGCTCATATTAGAATCCATATTTTCCCAATTAAGGGGCAAATGAGGTTGTTATCTATTTCAAATTAAACCAAAACGAAGCCGTGCGATTACGTTACAAGAGTTGCGAGATTGTCTGCAAGTGAGCTACTTTGTCCAGGGAGGTGAAAGAAAAGGAGGCGAAACTCTTGTAATTTATTCAAACGCATTCTTGAGTTCTAAAGCGTAACAGTGGGATGTGTAACATTCCACTTGGCTTTCAAGTTCCATGCTCCGAACCGCGCTTCCACTGCGGGGAATTTCGGAAGCCAGGCACCAGTTTTACATTTATTACAAAATATTAAATTACCGGCAAAATTACAGTGTAAATTAAAAAATTTATATGGGGATTTTATTGGGAATAGTGCATCAAACAAATTTTCAAATTTAGAACTCCGTCCTGCCTTTAAATTGTGTGCCAGAGTTGGTAAAAGAAAAATTACATCCTGTCAAAAACTCAATATTTTAGGATGATGCGCTAATTTGTGCATGCTTTAATGTCCCGTTATTTGATCCATGATTTACAATCTTCAATAACATTAAGTTTGCTAATGCGTGTTTTCGCGTGTTTTTTGTATTTTTCAAGTTTAAAAAAGAATGAAATTACACAAGTTTGTGTTCGCTTGTTCTAGTCTTTACACATTCAACAATGGATGAGAAATCATTGGAAGGGACAGCGAACAGTTGCTGTGATACCATTTTCTGATGTAGGAATTCTAAATCCTAAAATTTCATGCGCTCTTTTATCTCACCACCTGGTCAACAGTTGCAGATTAGCGCATAACTTTCCGGCGGCTTGGAGCATGGGGTCAAAGGAGAACGGCTTGATTCAAGTCCTTCTCTATCACGTCCCTGCTTTGTCCGAGCGTTCAAGAGTGAAGCGCGTCATCTCCAACTCACTGTTACCAAGCATACATTAGTCAACCTATCTATTCGATAACATATCAGAGCGTCATCTCTTGGCAAAACTTTTGTTAACGATTACATCATGGTTGGTATGGATCAAGGGGGAATCCCCATTTTTAGGACATATTCCTATACATAGATAAAGAATGATTGTGTATATTATAACTAGCCTCATTTGCTATCTAAAAAGCTTTTGACTTGTCAGTTTTTAATGAAGGTTTACTAAACTGTTGTATCTTGTAAACGAAAAGGCCTGGTGTTTTAGCAATCCCATTTATAGTATAAGCAATAAACCTGTATATATAGAGCACAATAGAAATGCCCTACTGATTCCTGAAGAAACACAATTGTGATAATATGACGATCGAGGTGATGATAATGATGGTGATGGCAAAGAAGATGATGTGTCATCGTCATCGCCATGGTATATAATATAACCATATTGATTATAAAATAAATAAATAGATAATGATATGGATGTTTATAAAGAGCCGGCAGCAGGCATCTTATAAACAATGTTTCTGTGATAACGCTCGTGTATCTTAGGCACCACGATCACAGGTCTAGTTTTCTTTCTTTTTTTAAACTTTTTGGCAATGGTGTTTCCCCCATTACCTCTAAACCGTCTCTCTCTCACTCTCTCTCTCTCTCTTCCTTCTTTTCTATTTCCCTTTCCTTCTCTCTCCCTCTGTCTTTGGCTCTATTTCTTTCTCGCTCTCTTTCTCTTTCTCTCTCTCTGATGCTCTCTCTACAAATACTTGTATGTGTAAATTCTTGGATTACAAAAGTCATGCTAAAATTAATGACAAATAATGTTCTTCATAACGTTAGTATTTTAATTGTTTGAGCGGATGAAATGAAAAGCCAGATTAACATTGTGTACTTTGCAAATGTGGCATGTAATAGAACAGTAACACATACCAGAATGAAATTGACCATAATAAACATCACTACCAAAACTACTCTTCATAATAAGGAGTGTTTCGTCAATGCTTCGGAACCACACTTTACAGTTTTGACAAGTGATGTTTATTTAAGACGATCATATTTAGATAATATAAATAAGTTCATTCGTCTGACAAAGCATTATAATGGAGATAAACGTGAAAGGCATATTTTCACAGCTAGTTTCCTCTTTATCAGCTAGTTTATCACATGTTTGCAAACTGCATTTACAAGCCCGATATTATTTGTTTTTATTTGTTTTTGCTGCTTGTTTTACATTCTTAAGCCAGTGACACCACAGTTGTTACACTTTTCAGATGTCTAGAAATGAAAGAATAATAAGTCTACAGAACTGATAAGAATGATAAATGTTTTCAGTTCGACTAATTTGAGATAGATGTAGCAAAATGGTGAAATGTTTGACAGTGGTACCCAATCAAAAATCCTAACAAATTCATACTAAGTCGAAATTTATTTATATGGTGCAAAAGATTATGAGTTTGATTATCTGTTTTAGTACATACAGCAATGTATCATGAATTATCATGCATGTATAATAATAAACAATAATCAACACTAAATGCAAATTGTGAATTCAATTTCTCAGTTCCTAAACTTATCGACACAACTTCAAAAGATTGGGACCTGACCATCACTGTGTCAGCTACACATCATTGAGATTATATTGATGAAACCTGCTTGGAACCAGAAATCCCTCTTGAAATCTCGTGATGACTTTGGAAATGGAAGAAATTTGCGAAATCTTATTGCGAGCTTTTTTCTGATCTATGTCAAGCTTTTCTGTATTTGACATATTGAAGGAGGTATGGTTTTGAAGTTCTGATGTGTGGCTATGAGACATTGCTACTACATGAAGAGCTGAAGGAAGGGGTGAACCTGCTACCTGTGTCATACAATAAGTTATCAATAAACATTTACGATAACTGCTATAAGCTGCTGAAATCATGGCATTTGAGTGGTTCAGAGCAAATCTGTCATAAGAATATAGGATTTGTTATTGATAACAGGTTTTATTAAAAAGGGCACTGGTATTCTCAGAACATGGTGTAGTAAAGTAAAAACAGTGGATGACAAGAGTTGTTCATGAATACCTCTTCCAGCTATTGTCGGGTTAAATCCACAACGAAATTATACAACCCCTTCAATTATAATACTCTTTTCAGTGATAATATTCAGCTATATCACATATTGCACTCTTGAACCAAAGGCATATTATTCCATTAGTATGTTTTTTAAGATGAGAACTATGCGTACACTGTTGCGTAGACGGTGTTGTTCAAACTGTTTTGGAGCTCGAATTATATTCCCTATTTATAGCAAACTTAGGAGGCAGATGAAGTTGTTATCAATTTCAAATTAATTTAAACACGGAGCCCTGCGATTACTCTACAAGCATTGTGAGATCGTCTGCCAGTGAGCTACTTTGCCATAGCACTCGAGAGTGAAGCGTGCCATCTCCAACTCACTGTTACTATGCATACATTAGTCAACCAGTCTGTTCGATAAGATAGAAGAGCGTCATCTCTTGGCGATGACTCTTTAACCATTAAATCATGGTTGGTATGGGTCGACGGGGAATCCCCTTTTTCGGGACCTATTCCTATGCACTGTGTCCTTACCTCAGTTCGGCCATGTTATAATGCCTCTCCTGTATAGATTGACGGAAATATGGACTATTTCGCATTCAGCATGAGGAAAAGGTGTGTTGTTTCAATATGAAGAGTTCGATAACATGACATAGCCATTACAGAAGGAGAGAAGGGGGCACAACCAATGGTCTAGTTATTTTTTATTTTTTTTAATTCTGTCTCCCCACTCCCTCCACCCCTCTTCCTTCTTTTCCCCCTCTCTCTCTCTCTCTCTCTCTCTCTCTTTCTCTCTCTCACGCTCTGTCTATTTCCCCCTTTCTTTTGCCTTTATCACTTAAAACTATTTTACTTACGATTAATGATTGGAATGTTTTCTATGTGTAACAAATACTTGTATGTTTTAGTTCTCCGACTTTAAAAAAAGTCATGCTAAAATAATGACAAAAACTGTTTTTAATAACGTTACTTTTGTAATTGTTGAGCTGATGAAATGAAGAGCCAGCTTGACATTGTGTACTTTAAAAATATGACAGGTAATATAATAATAACAGATACCGGAATGAAAATGAACAAAATAAACATTACTACCAAAACTACTCTTCCTGGTAAGCAGTGTTTCGCCAACGCTTACGAACTACACTTTACAGCTTTGACAAGTAATACATTTTGTTTAAAAAAAAGAAAATCATAGATATAAAACAGTTCATTCGTTTGACAAAGCATTGTAATAAGGATAAACGTAAAAGGCATATTCCCATAACTAGATTCCTCTGTTTCAGCTATATTTAAAACATGTTTGTAAAACGCTTATAAAAACCAAACGGTATTTTGTTTGGGCTTTATTTTACATTATAAAGCCAGTGTAAACACATTTGATTGAATCGCCTGTTCATTTATCTGAGTTAGTACATACAGCAATGAATCATATATTATCATGCATTTCTAATAATAAACAATAATCAACACTAAATGAAAATTGTGAATTCAATTTTTCAGTTCCTAAACTTATCGACACAACTTCAAAAGATCGGGACCTGACCATCCCTGTGTCAGCTACACATCATTGATATTATATTGATGAAACCTGCTTGGAACCAGAAATCCCTCTTGAAATCTCGTGATGACTTTGGAAATGGAAGGAATTTGCGAAATCTTGGTCAACATGATAGCTTGGGAAAAAAAACATTAAAATAAAAAATAAATCGTTTATAAAAGTTTACTTCAACAATTGGGTACCATATTTGTAAATTACTGTAATTCTAATCTCCTTTATCATATTCAGAAATAAAATATTGTGTAATTTTTGAAATGTGAACATCATTGTACTCCGAGTGTGGACTTTCTGATAACTTCTAAATAACTTGGTTATTCGAACAATTGGATCATTCAATACACCATTGAGGCAAATTAGGCCTGCAATATGAGGAGTTTCATCTTTTTCTTCTAATGACTTATACAATAAATCTCTTTTTGTACACAAACACCGAGTCTCCATTACAAGCTACAAGGTTACCAGAAGGAGTTACGAGGCATGGGTTAGTGACAGGACATAGGACTGATTCCTCGTACTCCACGATCCTCCTTGCCTGTATGATACCATCACATGACACCTGATCAACTGCGTAGATCGTACGCTCTCTATCCCAGTATGTGATGTAGAGTGTGTCTGTCAGTTTGTCAACGCGACACCGTGGATCATACCACTCATCACAGTGTATGGCAGCCTTCTCTTCTCCTGATCGTGAGATGACACTGAATCCCGTATCACCTGTCTTCACAACGATATCACCTGTTACGTCTATGATCTTACCCTTCACCTTCTTGCCCTGCATCGTAATAGTGTTTACTATCTTACCATCAGCAGTGTTGATGACGTATATATTGGACTGATTGTGCTGAGCAGCGAGGATCATCCCATCCCTTTCAACATCAACGTACACAAGAGCATAAGAGCTTGTATTCCTCGGTATGCTGATGTCTCTAATCACCTTCCATTGTCTGTCATATACCCCATTCACAGTGGCCTCAAACACCGCGACAGCAGCGGGACTGTCCCGCTGCTGTCGCGGTGTTGTCTTCAGTGTGAAGGCTCGGACCCGTTATAAACTATCGCGGGATAACACCGCCTAGCGATAACGCCGATACAAACTATCGCTAGGCACGCCTAGCTACAGCAGCGGGACAGTCCCGCTGCTGTCGCGGTGTTTACTCAGTGTGAAGGCTCTCCGCTATAACACCGCGACAAACACGTGTGATTTGTTTACTTACCTATCACTGACCTCTTTTCTCCAGCAATGGGGAACATAAAGTGAAATAGAAATAAAGTAACCAGTGGATTTAAATTGATTTTATTATTATGTAGATATTATAATTATCCAAATAAAAATATTTCACACTTCAAAAAATTAAAATATTCTGACTGGAAGCAATAAAAATGCTAGTTTTTTAAAAAGTAATATGATCGAGGATACTCTCTTTCTCAATCGAAAACCCCGCGCTGAAGTATTTCCGGTCATATCGGGGTCACTCGCGGGTCATGAGCCATGCATACACGTGTTTGTTACGGAGGTAATAAAAATCACCCGCTGCAGCGTGAATGGGTACATGATATTTATCCCGCTGCTGCAGCGGGATAACTTTTCTACTGTGAATGCATTTGTAGCGGTGTTATGGCGGTGTCGCCGCTCCGCTACAACGCCGCTACAAATTTCAAAACCACTGTGAATGGGGTAGTAGAGAGTGATGCATCCATCCAAGCTGCCACCCGTGAAGCCTCGTCTCCTCTTACCACATACTATTACGTTGCTGTCTACAGGGGCGCATGATGTAATATACATGTTACTTCCTCCTTCAATGACTTTCTGTGTGTGTTCAGTGCTGATATTTGTAACATACGTGGCATTGTTCCTTGCGTCCCGCACACATATCTCATCATCACTGATCAAACCACGCACCCGTGGTTCATTAACAATCGATGGAATGTGGATTGACTTGACAAGCTCCCATTTACCGATATAGCCATCAATTCTCCCGTAGTGCTCCCCACCTACTTCACCCTCGACAAACTTCACTTTCTGAAATTCACCCTGTATTTATTTTCTAATTCACGCTGTTCAAACGAAAATAAATTATTTTCCATCGCGCTTTCACCCACCTGCTGAAGAAAACATATACAATTACTTTCCAAACACTTAGGGGAGCACCGCTCATCTAGGACGGCTGCGGACGTCTCGTTTACTGGCACCAAGTAACACTACACACGGGTTATCTTGGATAATGAAATTTGATACATACCTTCTCAAATACTTACGTATGCAAAATTATGCATATGAAAAGAACACCTCTTTTCGTCAATGTGCGTTCTTACACCTGTCAAGCCAACATTCTAAGCACAATCTATTGAACTACTCCACCTGTCGAGCCAAACTTGTAAGCAAACTATGGCAATTGTCACACATCTCCTGTTAAGGCAAGGTTGCGAAGCCCTGGCACCATCTAGTCATGCAGAACATAAGCAAGAAATTCAACTTTCCTAAAGAATCTGTAAAGAAGAAAAAAAAAATTTAGAATTTTTAAAATCGGGTGGTCCGCACTGCCTCGTTAGATAGCAGTCAATGACCAACGCCCTACTCTTATTCAACCTTCCCGCCACGCAACTCTTGCATACATTATGCAAAGTGGGGTCAAAGCTCCGATGGAAAATGTCATTATTTTCTAATTCACGCTGTTCAAACGAAAATAAATTATTTTCCATCGCGCTTTCACCCACCTGCTGAAGAAAACATATACAATTACTTTCCAAACACTTAGGGGAGCACCGCTCATCTAGGACGGCTGCGGACACCTCCGCTATGTTTCCCCCCATTTCAAGGTTTAAAGAACGGGACAGACACTATAATTTGCAAACACATCATATTAGTTTATTATCCAAACTGAATCCAAAAGATCACAGGTTACAGTAGTCCATAGTCATATCAGTCCATCCGAAATCCGTTAATACAATTCATAGCAAAACTGTCAAATTACTTAACAATCCATTGAACATTACAATAGTTCAACCATATTTACAAACCTGCACACTGGCGCATCGTCCACTTTAAGATTTTAACATAATAACATTAGGAAATTGTGAATTCCTACTATACCTTCTCAGACTCAGCTAGATACCAATATTAAGAGATACACTGAGCTGGTTCTTAAGCGATTCTTTTACATAACCATCCTTAGCAGAATCAGATTTCCACCTTCCATGTTTCTTGAAAATACGATCAGATATACCTAAGGCAGCTGCCGCAGAGGCACCACCTGCCCTAAGGCTATGCAAGCCAAAGTATGAAGAATCTAACCCTATTGACGATAATGCAGCCTTAAAAAGATCACGGCATGTTGTATACGACAATTTGCCCCCTCTCAAAACATATTTCTTCCAAGGATTTCTTGAGCGTCAATGGGCGGAAAAGGTATTCCTCTGAAGAACCTGGAATGATGTCACCTAATAGCATATATTTATTCAACATGGCAACTGGACAGGTAGGTTTACCCGTTGCAGCAATAATCACCCAGGCACCTTCTCTATATTGGTCAGTTTTACTATGCTGAATGAAACATTTGACATGTGAAGTATGTACAGAAATATCACACTCTCTGAGCTCCACTAGCTCAGCGTGCCTAAAAAAGCCTGCATAAGCTAACAGTGTCATAGAACACAATCTGGCTTCCTTTAAACAATTAGAACAACCATACTTATTAACAAGTTTATTCAGAATATCTGGAGTTATAGGTTCCTTCTTACATTTTGGATGAGCTAATTCTTTTCAAGCCTGCAAGAAGTAGATGCAAAAATCTTGAATTACAGGGATTCACCTCGGTTACTGGCGAGCAGTCAAGAAACCATTTAATACCAAAATGTGCTCCTTCAATCCTTGAATAGGGTGCATCATTATTATACATGCTCATATAATACCTTGCGATATCCGCCTTTTGTGCCGGTAACTCACACACACAGTTTATAGCACACCGTGACTTCCAATCTTCAAACGCTTTCCTGTATTTCGCAACAGTGCTAGTAGCTCTAGATGCCATCAACACTTCCTGCAATGATTTATGGTCACTTGTTATCCTGCAATTCAATATACAGAGACAAATTGAAAATGTTGTTCTCATACGAAAAAATTGAGTTCATCAAACCAAACGGTTAAATATATTTGAAAACACTCAAAATTAGTCATCCACATGACCAACCTACTATACAAACGTATAACTGGAGAGAATACCATGCGGGTTTATAACTCTCTAAAATGCAATGCTGCACAATCAATCCTGTTATCCCATAACAATATCACATTCATGTATATACTATTATCTCTGTTTCCAATCTCAAACCACTTTTACCTCCTGAGATTCTACTTAGAACTTATGGAACCCTAGAATTTCTTCCATCCAACCTCATGCATAAGACCTCACTTGTCATCTTGGAAGTCCCAAAAATAGAATTAGGGTTACGACCTTGAACAAATATATGCTTTGGATCAGAAAATCTCATGACCTCAACCACCAGGTTACTGAAACTACTGTTTGAAGAAAACAAAAGAGGCCAAAATGGGGCAGACGGCCATGATGGCACAATCAATGTCGCTAAAGCCCGGCAAACTTTAACATGTTTGATCGCCCTTCCCACCAGGGAGATAGGGGGGATCAGACAATTCCTCTCCTTACTCCAATCACCAGAAAACGCATCTACTTGACTAGTAGAAGGACACCAGAATTTAGAATTAAAAACCGGCAATTTATGATTGAACTCATCAGCAAATCTATCTACTGTGTGCGGGCCCCATTTAGTATCAATGAACTTAAAAAACTTTACAGTAACACCCCAATCATCGAAGTCTTCTTGTCTACTCAGGATATCTGCCTCTACATTCTCATCTCTCGGGACCCATTGCACAGAAACTTCTAAGGGTAGACTGTTACAAAAATCAGCAATACGCAATGCTAAATCATGCAAATCGACCTTCATAATGCCTTTTCTCATAATGACCTCTACACCAGTGTTGTCAGTAAACACCTTGACCTTCTTTCCTTTTAAACTTGGCGAGAATGCTTCTATTGCCAATGAAACTCCTTTGAGTTCTCTCCATGTTGAACTTTTACCAATTTCATCACACTTCCAATTCTGGAAAAATTTCAGTTCTCCACACTGAGCCGTCCAGGCGCCACATCCAATGTTGCTAGCATCTGAAAACAGTAACACTTGAGGTGTCGAATACTCAAACAAAATTCTGTTATTTAATCTATTTAGATTTTCTTTCCAAAAGAAAACTTCTTTGAATACAGAACTGCCAACGGCTAACTTATAAACCTTGTCCCAATGTAGGCGTTTTGTCACCTCCATATTCATAAATCTAGTTCTCAGTTGCGAAACATTCCCTACAACTGGATACAAGGACATAACTTTACCTGCAAGAGAGGCTAATTTTCTGGCTGAAACCAATGGAAATTTCAAAGACAGCCTATCAATACATTCAAAAATATCAGAGATACGGCGTTCAATCACTCTAATAGCTCCTGCCTCTGAATCCCAAATCATACCCAACCAATTCAACTTGGTTGTGGGGGTCCAAACAGACTTCTCAATATTAGGCACAAATCCTGCGGCTAACAAATCATCTTTGACACTACTTGATACTAACTTGCATGAACGCAAAGAATCACATCTACACCAACCGTCATCAAGGAAAACAATAATAAAATACCCTTTCTTCCTCCAATGTCTGACAAGAGGTCGGATACATTTAGTGAATATATACGGAGCTGTCGATAGACCAAACGGCAAAACCTGGAAAGAAAAGTATTTAACTACCTTTCTGATCTCCCAACTAAAGCTTAGATATTTACAATGTTCCTTAAAAATATCAAAATGATGGTATCCAGACTTAAGGTCAAAACTGAACATAAAGTCACCTTGTTGGAAAAATTCAAGAGCAATATTCCAATCCTCAAACTTGACCTTTTGTTTCCACAAGAATTGGTTTACATACCTAAGATCCAAAATAAGTCTTAGCTTACCAGAGCTCTGAACTGAAACTGATAAGGGATTCACTACGCAAGGTTTAGTTTTACATTCTACAATAAGGTTCTTAGCCAAAAGTTCATTCACAGCTTCCAAAACAAAATCATTATGCTTAATTGCAGATTTATTGTTCTTGAAACAAGCTGAAGGTGGTGTATTCACAAAAGGTAATTTGTACCCTTCACAAACAATACTAACAATCTCTGGTTCCGCACCAATAGCACACCAAAATTCAACAGATGCTTTGAGCCTTCCTTTTACTAATGGCTCTGAAATTCCTTGTTCATATTCATGAAAATTATTAATAAAAAACTCAGGATCGTACCTATCTGGTTGGTTTGTGTCCAATTTTTTAGGCAACACCTCCACTTTGCTTAAATCCGGGGCTACTACTGGTTCCACCATCATCGCGTCTGCATCCGTACTAATTAGATTTGTTGTAGGAAAATTGGGAATATCCGAGGCTGATACACTAGGGCCAGCATGTCTCATCTTACGAAAATCTCGGGGTTCTGTGCATAAAATTAGTGAAACCACAATTTTAAATCACCACAACATCTAAATCTCTTTATTATGTAGGCGACAATGGAATCTCAGTATAGTCAATCACCATTTTCATTCGAGAACATGAAATTTGCAAAATTCACCATCCTATCTTTCCTCTCATGCCTCACTCTTTCATAGACTGTCTACCGATATCGTGATATTACATTATATCATCCCTTTACTCATTTACTAAACATAAGCAATTGGATACAATTTTAACCAATTCATATAACAAGTGAACGTTATACAACCTATCACTTCATTCTGTTCCAAATTTATAAAACCAATAACAATTCTGTAAACCTGTTATTTGTATAAAAGGGGTATCATAATACTGCAAATATAGCCAATACTCGAAACCGATAATATTTACCTTTATTCTGCTCTCCAACGTTAATTCCATTACTGGCCGTCTTTCGACAACTTGGGGCTATAACCAGGGCAATTCCGTCTCCAATGACCCGTCTTCCCACATGCGAAGCAGAAATCAGATGACTTGGGGCCTGACTGATAGGTGGGATTGAATGGTCTCGTGTAAGGGGTATTATGGCGGATTGGGCCACGAAAATTATTAGCATAACTGGGCATATAAGCCGGATTGGCAGGAGAAGCCATCGGTCTCCTCGCCTGATAAGGCTTGGGTTTAGGAACAGATTTGAGACCGGTCTTCTTCTTCCTGGCTGCTGCCCTGGCTTGGGCAGAACGGATCTTTTTATCATCTTCACTATCCTCTGCTAAATCATCCGCCAGATACTCATCAACCGCCAACCACCCCGCTTCAGACTTATCTGCAAGCTTGACCAACTTGTTCCTTTGCCTTAGATCTTCTTCAGCTTTCTTAAGGATTGGAGCAGCACTGCTGCCCAAAGGAAGTGATTTCTTGGCTTCCTGTAAATGATCTAAAATGGAGCAATTAAAGTTTACCTGTTCCTCGTTCCCCTTGAACCTGAACTGTACTTTCTTTGCTTTGAGCTTTTGTATGTCAAAAGAAGCCTTTTCGTTTGCTTTCTTTTGCGATTCAAGTTGATTATCAACATAACTATGGATCCCCCCCAATCGCTTGCGTTAAAGCCCCTGCTACGGCCACATTTATTGCAGTAGTCAGAGCATCTAAAGATACAGGCTCACCTTCTTGTCCTCTGATTACTGTCTGCTCAATATTGCCTGAAACACCTTCCATTACAAACCGACTCTAACACCACACAAGGAAACACTATTTATCACGAATCCTTGCTGGAGCAAAATCGGGTGGTCCGCACTGCCTCGTTAGATAGCAGTCAATGACCAACGCCCTACTCTTATTCAACCTTCCCGCCACGCAACTCTTGCATACATTATGCAAAGTGGGGTCAAAGCTCCGATGGAAAATGTCATTGGTCAAGACAGTCGCTGACATTTTGATGAATATTCAAATCTAAATTGTCATCAATTGATGCAAGTACTTGAGGAGCTTCATTCACCAATGTTTTGTCATCTTGTTTGATTCGTTTGATCTTGGCGTCAATATTATCCATAGTGCCGATTGCATGCTGATTCTTACTTGTAAGATCTTTTATCTTTTTAGCAACCACCTCGCTCATTGCCTTTGTCTCTGATTCGACTTTGGCTTGGCTTTCTCTGATGGGTAGTTGTTGTTGTTCTGCTTCTTCCTGACATGATTTGATCCGCCTTTCCCTCTTTTCGTTAACTTGTTGTATTTCTTTATCCGCCTCGTCGTCGATCGAACGAATCGATCGTTTCTCTTTGTCTTTCACACTCTTTGATTTGTCATCGAACGCCACCTTAATACCATCGTTGACTGATTGAAAATGGTTACTTGCAGAGGTTACAGTGGAATCAAATTTAAAGTCGAGCGTTTTCAGTTGTTTCTTCGTTTCCTCTATCTCTTGCTGCTTGTCATCCAGTTTCCTTCTCCTCTCCAAGATGACATCCTCGATGTCGTCTAGCTCACACGGTTTGTGGCAATGCTCTTTGGTAGCGCATGGATGACAAACGGGGATTTTGTGTTCTATGCAGTAAAATTTGATTGGCTCCCCGTGTTTTTCACACGACCATGTCATGTCATGACCTTTTCTAGGGCGTAGCTTGACCTTTTCATCTCTCCCTGCTGGGAACTTGGACGCCATGATAAGGCGCAAATGGCAGCAATTAACCTACATAGTTAACAAAATAAAAAATGAAATTAGAGATTAAGCGAAGACACGATAGAGAAGCGGATCAGGAAAGAAAGAGAGACAAAGACATAAAGGAATGGCTAAGGAAAAAATAAAAGGAAAGCAGATACCAAAACTTAGATAGAATATGAAGCATTTTATCTATTCTTTTCTTCATTATTTTGTCTTCTATTCCTATTACTTGTAAGAACATTATGACTGATATATTCATACTGAGTCAGGCGAATAAAATCATGTCTTATACACGTTGATCATGACATCCGTACTGTAGCGCGTCCTTATCAAACCCATTAATGTCTTCTTTGAAACGCAACCAACAGAGAAAACATACATTACCTATCTAACGTTCTATGCCTCAAATGTTGTGTTAAGATGGTTTGAAGAATGTATTATTATAAATGAAAACACATAACTTACGAACAATTTGCTGTATTATCCTGTTACGCTGTGGACTTCTCTACTATATAGGAAAACGATGTAGTATATATAAAAGGAGGTGCAGTGCGTATTGCGAAATATCGATCGGATATTTCCAAATTTTGAAGGAAGCGCATGAATCACTCATCGGAAATATAGTTCCGTTCAATGGTTTGGCATGATTGGGTTAACCTAATGTTTTAACCTACATGCTTAACCCCCTCATGATCACGTGGACATGAATTTATGAAAGCCGAAGGCATCTCAATTTAAATTTGCACACGATCATCATCATATACAGCATTTAAATGAAAACGAAATGTTGGGGTATATAATGTCACTGTTTGCTCCTCCGTCTCTCTCTTCCTCTCCCTCTTTCTATGTTCTCTCACATTATGTATACAAACTTTTTCCATGAAGGGAATAATGTATATAAGATTAAAATATATATATGTTCAATTTGCTACTGTACTATTTTACTGGAGTAATAGTGATTTCCTTACCTTACTCGTGTTCCTGATAATTATAAGTAAAGGTGCGGTTTACATTACACAAACGCTGACCTCTTACGAGAGTTCACGATGTTTATAGCTAGATCCGGCTGAAATGCGAAGACACGCGGTATACGTGTTAAAAACTGTTAGCGATGCCAATTTGATACTTACTTTACGGTATTACCAATTAGAGTAGAATAACGCGCGCGCAGGGGCTTTCTATATATTAAGTTGGTATGATTTTTGTTTTACAGGGACTGTCAGTACATGAGATGAGGTATTTCTTAATTCTGTTTTATAAAACAAATAATGTATGTTTTGAAGCTTGTGCATTACTGATAATCAATGCACTTGGTTAAGTCACACTTAACTGGATCATGATCATAATCCTATTGTGACTTAACCTGCGCGGAGTGCATATTCACTAATGCACTAGCAAGCATGAATTATTTTTATACTATTTGTGTTCTAGATTCATATATTTCATGGAATTAATACATTTACGATATTTCCTTTAACCTACGAACAGATCGCATGATAACTGATATGGCGTCCGACTTCTCAGGGCCGTTTGAACGAGAACGACTGAACTGGAGAAGGCGAGACCGAGGGCGAGACACATCGTGGTCATGTGACAAACGCACCAAATCAGTCAGATTCTACTGCGAATATCACGTGATCGCTATTTGTGACATGTGCGTTACCGAGAACCATACGCGATGCAACCTAGAGACAATTATGATCTTATCGACGAGATGAAGAGAGAGAAGACGGTTGAAGAGGGGAACAAGCATTTACTCGATCTTCAAGCACGCATACAATCCTGCAAAGAAATTGCAGATTCGCGTCTACCATTAATTCAGAGCACTGTTCAAAATGCTGGAGTAATAGTGATTTCCTTACCTTCCTCGTGTTCCTGATAATTATAAGTAAAGGTGCGATTTACATTAAAAAGCGCTGACCTCTTACGAGAGTTCACGATGTTAATAGCTAGATCCGGCTGAAATACGAAGACACGCGTTATACGTGTTACAAACTGTTAGCGATAGCAATTTGATACTTACTTTACGATAATAGCAATTAGAGTAAAAAGACGCGCGCAGGGACTTTGTATATAAGTTGGTGTGCAGGGACTTCAAATCGCCAGTACATGAGATGAGGCATTTCTTACTTTCATTTTATAAAATAAATAGTGTATGTTTGGAAGCTTGTGCATTACTGATAAGCAATGCACTTGGTTAAGTCACACTTAACAGGATCATGATCATGATCCTATTGTGACTTAACCTGCGTGGAGTACATATTCACTATTAAATGCACTAGCAAGCATGAATTATATGTATACGTTATGTGTTCTAGATTCATATATTTCATGGAATTAATACATTTACGATATTTTCTTTAAAGGTAATGCAAAGTTTTGGTATGGGGTCATGAATTTGGTTTAAATGAACATATTGAAAGCATATGCGATCCTACAATATTCAGTGATCGTTGTCGCGGTTAAAATTGTAAATAATAAACTCTTAAGTATAGCTCCCTCTCAAGGTCAAGATATTGATTAAGCTATAAAATAATGTTTCTGGACCTAAATCGACCGATTAACTATTCCCGTTTGGAAATTATATATCACATCTACATATTCTGAGATTTCGATAGTCGCAACTACTATTTTACGGCCGTAGGCGCTATTTGAAGTCCATCAAAATTTACCAGAGGCACCGGTACATTTTTATATTTATTTTTTCTCGAAAGCAGAAGTGCTTTATGGGCTAAATTTTCTAGTGCTTATAAAACATCGTCAGGGGCATCCAAATATTTTTAAATTGTAAAGAATCACTATCCACCTAATTTTCAAAACTTTGTATTACCTTTAACCTTTGAACAAATCGCATGATATGTTTAATATATAGCGTCCGATTTCTCAGGGCCGTTTGAACGAGAACGAGTGAACTGGAAAAGGCGAGACCGAGGGCGGGACACTATCTGTGTCCATTCAAAATCCATAGGAAAGTTAAATTATTCTTTCCAACAATACAATTGGATTACTTTTCTTAAATTCACATGATATACTAGCATTTTTGTTTTGATTTCATGGTTGACAATCTAACTGCGTCACTTGTTCTGATTTCAATAAAGTCATTTCCATAATCGTGCATCAAAGTAATAATCGGGGCAGCGCCAGGAGCATCACGACGTGACGGACATGTGCGCCTTTTAAGAAGCCACCACTATTATTATCATTATTAGAATATGCAGCTCTGATCAGTGGCGGATCCAGGGGGGCCCGGGCCCCCCTCCCCCCCCCCCCTGGGAAAAAAAGAAGGAAAAAAAAAGAAGGAAAAAAAATAGGAGGAAAAAAAGGAGGAAAAAAAGGAGGAAAAAAAGAGAAGGAAAAAAAAAGGAGGAACAAAAAAGAAAGAGAGAGAGAGAGAAGGAAAAAAAGGGAAAGAGGAGAGAAAGGGAAAGAAAGAAGTGATCGGGGGGGGGGGGGGCGAAAGAGCCTCGCCTCCCAAGTCACAGGCTATCAGTTGCAATTTTTTCCGCCAACAAGTTGTGGATCGGGGTGGGGCAAAATGCCCTTGCCTCCCCCCGCCCCGTTAAAAAAAAGAGAGAAAGAAGGAAAAGGAAAAAAGGAGAGCTAAAAGGGACCGAATAAAGGGGAAATAGATCATTTGCAGTTAATCCCGCCAACAACGTGTGGAGAAGGGTGGTTTACAAATAATGCTGAAATGACATAATTTTCCGAGATTTTTCCTCATTCTTTAGTAAATTATACTTTTGTATGCGTTTGTAAATTAACAGCCAGGCAAGAAATATGCTTCTTGAGATGCCTACATGTCAGGGCCCGCGGAACGGCGGGGATCGGGAGCCTCCAGCTCCCCCCCCCCCAAAAAAAAAAATTGTTTGAAAAGCATTTTAAAGAGAAATAGAAAGAAAGAGAGCAAGAAAGACAAAATAGATAACTACCAGTGTCACAACAAAAATAAGGTATCAAAACTTGCTCATCTGACCGTAATTAAACGCGTAAAACCCCTGAGCTTCCGGGGGCTCTGCCCCCGGGACCCAACCAAGGGCCCTTGGGCAGGCCCCTTGGTACTCATCTGACCGCAATTTAGTGCCTAAAACCCTTGATCTTCTGGGGCTCCGCCCGCTGGACCTCACGCAAATCAGTATCCTTCCAGTGTCACAAATAAAGTATAAAAATATGTTCATCTGACCGTAATCAAATGCCTAAACCCCTGAGCTTCCGGGGGCTCTGCCCCCTGGACCCCACTGGATGCAAATCTGACGGTAATGTAAAGCCTAAAACCCCTGAGCTTCTGGGAGCTACGCCCGCTGGACCTCACGTCAATCAGTGTCCTGTCAGTGTCACAAATAAGGTATAAAAATATGTTCATCTGACCGTAATCAAATGCCTGAACCTCCCCCCCCCCCCTTCGGTGTTTTATATGTGTGTATCTTGGAGCACCCCCCCCCTTCCCCCCTTTTGTGATTTTTTTTTTTTTTTAATAATAATTATTAAAAAAAAAAAATATGCCAATGGCTGACCTAAAAAAGGTGACCTCACCCCCCCCCCCCCCCCCCAACGGAACAAAATTTCAAATTTTCAAATTTCGAGAACCAAAAACAAAAAAAAGTGTCCTCTTAATTGTTTTTGAAATATAAGGTTTTATTGCCAGATTCTATATTGCTTTTGTACCATTGTACTACATTTCGAACCTTTTTTGGCAGTAACAAAATCAACGTATCTAAGTTCACTCCGGGATACAACCAAGCATCTAATATTTCCGTCGTTATGTTTGAAGTACCACAATGCTCTTTCTTAGGTCCCGTACGATTACATATTGAGGGAATAATGTAGTAGAGAAAAGTACAAATCTTAGAAAGAGATAATGGATAATAATAATAATAGTAATAATAATTGTGATTTACATGATAATCATCGATGACAATCCTACATGCGCTTTACATTATTACATTACATTATTACATTCATAAGTCTACAGAACCGATGAGATTCATCAGGGGCATGTGATTTTGTTTAGTTTGACTGATTTGAGATGGATGTATTCATGTTTGGAAAGATTCTTGTCAGCTATATGCAAACAAACAACATAACGAATTTTCACGAGGGCCCGATTTGATATGTATATTTCATTTCATTTCATTTATTTATTTAAACACGAGAAAACTCTCGGCCTAGAATGTTTATCAAAACGTCCATGTGAACTGAATAAAAACATTAATAACAATAACACAACCAAAGGCAGTAACAAAAGATGACAACACATGATCAATTGCAAAATAAACGAATCAAATAAAAACATAATTGGAATGGGTAACTATGAAGAATAAGGAACATATATACTGAATTGCCTGTAAATCTGTGTTTTAAGCACATACACCAATGTGCCATGAATTCTCATGCATTTACAATGATATCGCAATAAAAATAATAAAAATATTCTACGATAATCAATACGATTAATTCAATGTATCGATCGGTTCATGAAATAGTATACACAGCTTCAAAAGATTGGATTTTTACAATTCATGTTCTAGCTACCTTCACACATCACTGCCATCATAATTGATAAAACCTGCTTTGAAACTGAAGCGATTTGGTTAAAAAATAACCCTCTAAAACCCCTCCTGAAATCCTGCGATATCTTTGAAAATTGACAAAAAATTCGCCAAAACCATTACATGTGTACATTTCTTGTCCATGTCAACCTTTTTTAAACTTAAATTCGCCTCACTGTTTCAAAGTGGCTAAGACTATTGAGACTTCATATCGATCTAAAAATGAGTGTGTACCACCGAAAGAGAATAACTGTATTGCTATCAATTCCTTTAGAATGAGAGTCATTTCCCAATCCATGAACATGCATGTTAATTTCATCCATTTGCATGTTGTTCAACAATTTCATGTAATGCTAAATATATTACTCATTGCGGATAAAGCATGGAAAGTAATATCGCTAGTGATATTCGTTTAATTGTCTCGCAATGTATGGTCAACAAGGGATCTAAAAGATCACGACGTTTCGTGCGCCACTGTAACACTTCCTCAGGTAATAAAATCGGCTGTAGGACACCTACCCCCTAGACATCCACCCCCCGGATAACCACCCCAATAAACTACCCCCTAGGACAATTACCCCTAGAACAACTACCCCCCAGGGCAACCACCCTCTAGGACGACTTAGTACCCCCTAGGACAACTACCCCCGGACAACTACCCCCAGACAACTACCCCCTACGACAACTATCCCCCAGGACAGCTACTACTACCAGGATAACCACCCCCAATAAACTACCCCTAGGACAATTACCCCCCCTAGAACAACTACCTCCCAAGGCAACCACCCTCTAGGACGACTTCGTACCCCCTAGGACAACTACCCCCGGACAACTACCCCTAGACAACTTCCCCCTACGACAACTATCCCACATGACAACTACTACCCGGACAACTATCATGGGGGTAGTTTTCCGGGGGGTAGTTGTCCGAGGGTATATTTATTTTATTGTGTTAATGTTGGAAATAAAAGAAACAAACAAGTTCCTGAAAATGTATTGTGATATTACGACGATCGAGGTTATGATACAGATGATGGGGGCTACGATGATGATGTATCATCACCATGGTATGTAATGTAACCATGGTGATTATACATCAACATCTTCGTCATCATCCCCATCATCCTCTGTATCATCACCATCACCATCATTATCACAACAATTAACATGGTTTTAGCGATGCAGCCCATTGTGAAGCTCCAGTGCCGAGCAATTACCTGGTCAAAACACGTCTACCCCTCTCCGGTCAAAATGAGGATGTTGAATGATCATGATACTCTTTAATGAATGTCTTAAGGATGCATGATCTTATAAACAATATTTTGCGACAGCGCTCGTGTATATCTCTTTATCCCCACTCTCCCCCACCTCCTCTCTCTACCTGCTTTCTTTCTCTCTCTCTCTCTCTTTAATCTCTCTGTATGTATCTCTCTCTCTCTCTCTTTCTATTTATCTCTCTGTTTTATCCACCTTTTTTTCTCTTTATATTGATATTTATTTCTCTTTCTCTCTCCACCTTCTTTCTTTCTCTCTCTATTCATATCTCTTTCTATTTTCCCCTTTTCTTTCCATATATATCTCTCTTTCTTTCTCGTTCCACCTTCTCCTTCTCTCTCTCTCTCTCTATCTCCTTTTTTCTCTCTCTATCTACATTGTCCATTTCTCTCAATCAACTTAATTCAAACTATTGTTAATGCTTGTTTTGTTTTTTCTTCTATAAGCATTAACAATAAAATAAAATATTTGTTAAGTCGCACTGAAAGAATTACAAATAACGATACAGTGTTTTTAATTACGTTTCTAATGTAATTGTTTGGGCTGATGAAATGAAAAGCCAGGTTGACATTTTGTCTCTGTAAATGTGACACGTATACTAGAACGAAAATGCACGCAACAAACATGACTACAAAACTACAAGTCGGATACGAGGATGAAAATGCACAAAATACACATGATTACAAAACTACTAGTCAGATACCAGAATGAAAATGCACAAAATACACATCGCTACAAAACTACTCCTTATAATATGGATTGTTTCGTCAACGTTGTGGAAATACTCTTTACTGTTTTGACAAGTAACATTTTATTTGGATATAAAACAATAATATAAAACAAAAATATAAAACAATAATATAAAACAATTCATTTCATGACAAAGCATTACAATTGAAATATACGTATACGTATGGCATATGTTCATTATTAGCCTCCTCCTTATTATCTATAATGTAAAGCAGAATTTTTCGATTTGTATTTACAAGCCATATTTTTTGTTTTCATTCCGAAGACAGTCTGGGAATGAAAGCTAGAATAAAATGAAGATACATATCTATAAACTTACTGTAAAGAATATCATAGTATCATATATTGATATCCCACTCAATCTAATTCTATTCAATTTAAGGTGGTATTTTCTTAAACAAATCATGCGTTGCAACATAATTCTGAAATATATGAACAATCAAAACAAAATAACAACAACAATAATAAAGTTATACATTTTATAGAATAGTGTACATAAATGATAGTTGATTATAACGTTAAATGGCATAACACTTGTAGAAATAAAACAAAAGATAACATTTAGTATTTTGAACAAATAGTCCATACATTAATGATAATATTATTTCGGTTAACATGTACTTTAACGGGAACAGTGCAAATACTGTAGGTAAGGATATGAATTTTAAAAAGGTTAACTTATATGTATAAATTATTGAGGGCTTGATATAGAAGAGAAACGTACAAACGGAAGAAGAGAAAAGGAATAATAATTCTAGATAACTGATGAAATTCATGAAGGGCATGTTATGTTTTCAGTTCGACTGAGTTGAGATAGATTTATAACAGTATGGAAATATGTTTTACAGCGGTATGTAAACAAATAAAGAACAACTGTATACTTGTGTGAGATTTGATATAGATGCAAAAGGAATGGAGAATGTGCATACATTGTGTGCGGGTAAACCTGAATTCGATGACCAGGTAATAATATGTACTGCGCCTAAAAATAAAGTATTAGGCGCATTATAAATGTGAGCTATTATTAACT
The DNA here is from genome assembly GCA_035222895.1 of Strongylocentrotus droebachiensis. Taxonomy (NCBI): domain Eukaryota; kingdom Metazoa; phylum Echinodermata; class Echinoidea; order Camarodonta; family Strongylocentrotidae; genus Strongylocentrotus; species Strongylocentrotus droebachiensis. Next base: position 77,961 of record JAVYIG010005542.1, read on the forward strand.
ATTATTATCCCTTTACTTACATATAATGTTAACTGATCATCATGTAATACTTGTAATAATTGATTATGATATAATATATATATTATAATTGATAATGTTTCAAATAAAATATACACTTAAAATGTCAGTGCATTATTGTATTAGTAAAACAGAAACAAAATGAAAAGTAAGGTAAATGCAAATTAAGAATGAAAGTCCGAAAGGTTCGTGTACATGAATGAATAGCTCTTCTTCATTGCTCCGATTCCCTGGTTCGTCTGCGGTGCATACACATGATGAGGGTGGCCATCAAACAAACTCCCAAAAAGAGGACAACGCCAAGAAAAAGGAAGACTGTTTTCATGCTCTGTGTGCGATCATGGATGGTTCCTGGATGTGAGACAGATGGAGGGAGGGAGAGAGAGAGAGAGAAATAAATTACATACTGCTCTCCGTGCATTTCGACCGAAATATCTTGAGACAGATTAAAATTCTGAGTGCATGATAGACCTAAGTGTATATTAAGCTTTCGTTAGAAAGATTTTTTTTTCTGGGCTGTTTTATGAATTGTATTATATTATTACTGTACAGTACCGCACATGTCGTCCATTTTTTTTTCACGAAGTGACGGTAATCAAGAAAATCGCATGCGCTTGTTCAAAAACCTATCCAAAATTTGACCCGTAACTCCGGGGTGGAGAAACCCTACTAAAACATACCCAAATGAAGTAAATATTCATTAAATGTCCAAATAAAGATCATGAATTAAAAGTCGTTATGTTTTCTTCCTGTTTGTATCAATTTTCTTGTTATTTTTTGAGTATTTTTCGGATAAACGTTGATATTAGTATACACTTTTTCACAGGTTTCACGGCAAACCGCTGCACAATACAAGTGCATACCGATGGTGGGTTGCGGGCGGGCGCGCGCCTGTTTGCAGTTATCTACCGTAATGTCCCAGATCCTCATGCGCGGGATGGGCGAAAATGATTTCAGACAAGGATTAAGGATAATGATTAAATGAAACCTCAAAGCTTCCGCCCTTCGCGCGGGAAGGGGCAAACTGAGTTCAGACAAGGACACGATACAACGAATCGTCTTCTTTCTCTAACAATTAAATGAAATATGAAAGCTTCCGCGCTTCGCGCGGGATGTGTGAAAATGAATTCAGACAAGGATTAAGAGTAATAATTTAACGAAGCGTCAAAGCTTCCGCGCTATGCGCGGGATGGGCGAAAATGATTTCAAACAAGGATTAAGAGTAATAATTAAATGAAAAGTTAAAGCTTCCGCGCTTCGCGCAGGAGGGAGGAAACTGTGTCGTCTTCTTTCTCTAATAATTTAATGAAACGTGAAAGCTTCGCGCGAGATGGACGAAAATTAAACTTCAGACAAGGATTAAGAGTAATAATGTATTGAAACTTCGCGCGGGAAGGGGTGGGAACTGAATTCAGACAGGGATTAAGATTCGAGAGCGGTACAACGGATCGTCTTCTTTCTCTAAACAAATTAATGAAGTGTCAAAGCTTCTGCGCTTCACGCGGAAGAGGCGAAATTAATTTCAGACAAGGACACGATACAACAAATCGTCTTCATTCTCTAATTATTTTAACGAAACGTGATAGCTTCCGCGCTTAGCACGAAATGGGCGAAAATAAATTCAGACAAGGATTAAGAGTAATAATTTAATGTATCGTCAAGGTTTCCGCGCTATGCGCGGGATGGGCGAAAATGATGGGGGTGGGAACTGAATTCAGACAGGGATTAATAAGAGTCGAGAACGGTACAACGGATCGTCTTCTTTCTCTAATAATTTAATGAAACGTGAAAATTTCGCGCAAGATGGACGAAAATGAATTCAGACAAGGATTAAGAGTAATAATTTATTGAGACGTCAGAGTTTCCGCGCTTCGCGCGGGAAGGGGTGGGAACTGAATTCAGACAAAGGTTAAGAGTCGAGAACGGTACAACGGATCGTCTTCTTTCTCTAATAATTTAATGAAATGTAAAGAGGGGGAAAACTGAATAATTACTTAGTTCCTGGCCTCGGGTTTATAGGGTTAAATTTGTAGACATTGGGACATTGGCATTATTATATTTGTCTGTAATTGGTGGCTAGATTTGTCGTTAATCTGTGGCCTCTACATCCCCCCCTCCTCCACTGAAAAATGTCTAGCGACGCCCCTGATAACAACACAGTTTATACACTCGAGATAATTTTTACAAGTACTACTGGTTAAGTACTGGACCACAGCCTTTGTGCATTATGCAGCAACGAAGCATATACAACGTCTCGCGACGTGACAGATCACTTTTCTAAAACTTCTAACCAATCAGAGGGCCACGTTTTTTTCTCAAGGAAGTCACGGTGGGTATTAATCCGCCAATAAGGTTCTCAAATTGCAAAGGATCCCTACTCTTGGAGGAGGTAGGAACATTTTCCGTCATATTACTCCAGGAAGTACCTGGAAATGCGTCTAATGTGGTTCTAAAATTGCAAATGCTTCCTACTCCCACCCCCGCTTGGTCGCTCCGCTCCGTCCCCCGCTAAAGCCTCGCTCTGTCGCTCCATCGTTTTGCATATATTTCACCCCATGCCATTTTGTGTCCCCCCTCCCCCGTAAGAAATTCCTGGATCCGCCACTGATGGCCCCTTGACCCCTGCCGGGGCTTTGTCCCTAGACCCCACTTTGAAAAACGTTCAGCGGGGTCTGCATGTAAGAGTGGGGATGATGCGGATTTTTTTGTCAGCCCCAAAAATGTTTTTTGCTCATTACGCCACTGGGCCTACATACAAGGAAGTTTGGTCGAATCTTTTCTCCTTTTTCTCGTAATAATTCGAATTTGAGGTTATTTAAAGAGCAATTGTTAGCGGACATTTTCTCCCATGCTATTCTTCTTCCAAACTGACTTAAATGTGTTTAGAATAAGTAAGCTCACACATTAACTTTCACCGTATTTTCAACCTTATTACCTGCTAAGTATCCTGAAAGGACGTAGCCCAACCCTAGCATTAACTTATAGACGCTACAGCCATCGGGGAAATTCTCAGGTCGAACTACCAAGGCCAGGAGGGGCTCCATGGTCATGTTCGCGGTAAAGAGCCCCACTCCGATCATAAACGACGTCATCAACAGGTAAATGTAGGTTGCTTGGAAAGTTTGCAGGAAGCAAAACAGGCTGGCTGTGACGAGACCGATGAGGTGGAGCTGCGGGCACCAGTCAGGGTGGTATCTGAGTACGATGGACACGAGGATTGAGGCTACAAGCCCACCGGTGCCACCGGACGTGGCGAGGAAAGTTGATTGAGCCAGGTTGAGGCCTTGAGATAGACCATAGAGAACGTTAAAGAAAACCCATCCACCCATTGCAACAAACAGTGCCAACTCGATTTGGAGGTATAGGAACGTAAACAAGGGTTCTTCCACTAAGATGTATATATGTAGACTTTTCAAAACTGACTGAAAGGTACTTAGTCCGCCATTGTTTGCTTGTTCGTCAATCAGTGCTAAGGTTTCTTGGTCACAGTCGGACTCTGGTAGATTCTGATCTTCTGAATCATGATCCGACATGGCACGGTTCTGCAGCAATGCAGGATCGCGCTCATACAACCTTTCATAAGTGGCGTTTGGATCCTCCGTACTAGCAGTACCTTCATCCGAAGATGTAAGCGTTACGCTTTCAGAATGGCTGTTCGATGCCATCTGATGGCGGATTCTGGGTTCCTTGAAGGTCAGACATACGGGAAATAGGTTGAGGACAAGCCCTCCCAACACGATCAAAGTGCCTTTGTATCCATACGCCTCTACCAGCTTCTCAGCGATCGGTGGCATTATCATGGATCCGAAGGGAACACCTAAAACAGTCACGCAACTGAAGAAGGCAAATTTGTCTGTACCTCCGTAGTACTGAAAGACGAGGATGGTGGCGTGAAGATTGATTAACGAGCAGGCAAATCCTGTAGAAAAGAATGGGATAGAATGAGGATCGACTGTGTATAGGTAAACCTTGAGTACCTTAGTAAGAAAATGGGGGGGGGGGGTCCTCTATTATTTTCGCAGCATTTGTATTCAAGTGCGACGAGCACGAGAATGTTCTCAATATAAATAATTTGAACACGATTTTCTATATTAAAAAAATGACATCAATATCCGAGTTTTTTCTATGGATGGACTATGGCTCCCACGAGAGGATTTCGTACTTGGTACTTGGTTGGGTAATCCCTTTGGCAGCTCACTCAGGAAGCTATACTGGGATGGTAGGTGGGGCGAGTAACTACAAGGAGTGTCATGAAATACTTACATCCAAAAAGGGTTGTAGAAGGTGGAACTATTTCAATCCCGCGAGCGATTGGCCCTTGGTAACATTTGGCTTGGGTAATTAGTTGCCCATGCGTTCAGCTGCCCGCATAGTTATGAGGTGGCAGTTGCCCAAATATTTTTGGCAATGGATCAAAGCAACCAAGAGGTAGAAGCGTGTGGCAGGTTGCACCTCCTCCCTTCCAAATTATTAACTTTTTTTAAGTCACCCTCAATAAAGATATCATTTCAGATAATATAAGAGTGGTAATAAAATTAATAACATGCTAAATGTTAGTACTGACTCTTGCCTGCAGTGTAGGCCTACCAGACTGATATCATATATTTTTTAACGAAATTTAGACATTACCAACAACAAATCCAATGGTATACAAATAGTGACTGCTCATGAGGATGATGGTGGGAACTATCACTCCCAAGGGCCGGTGTGAACACCACCGAAGGAGTGGTAGTATACAAATATTGACTGCTCATGAGGATGATGGTGGGAACTATCACTCCCAAGGTGGTTTTCACACCGGTCCTTCTATCACCCCCGAGGCGAAGCCGAGGGGGTGATAGAAGGGCCGGTGTGAACACCACCGAGGGAGTGGTAGTTCCCACCATCATCCGATTACAGAGCAGTCCATATTTGTTTTATATACCTCATCCATTTTATTGATTCATGATTAGGTCTAGCTGTAGGTCTAGATCTAGCACTAAAAAACGGGAAACCAGATCAAGAGGAATTACTCACCAGAATAAAAAAAATCCAACATCAAGTCCAAGGCAAGAGTATTGAATTCCTACGCGCTGCGCGTAACCGCGCGATTGCGGTAGCCTAGCAACTCAAAAAATGTGTGTGCGCAACTAAGTCGCGGGAGGGGTTAGGGGTCCTATCCGAGGGTTTGATAGTAGCTATCAAACCCTCTGACGTAATGATACTTGATAGATCGAAATGCTCCTTGACATGTGATATAGTTTTGACCAACCAGTGAATGACAATCTATGTATGAGGTATATAATTCCCACCATCATCCGATAACAGAGCAGTCCATATTTGTTTTATATACCTCATCCTTTTTATTGATTCATGATTAGGTCTAGCTGTAGGTCTAGATCTAGCACTAAAAAACAGGAAACGAGATCAAGAGGAATTCACTCACCACCATACCATGAGCAGATGGAGGGATACCGCCACCGACATAGTGTGATCCGCAACAAACGAGATGTAGTTGTGGTTGGTGATTCCATGATAAAACACATCGACGGAAGACATCTCTCCCGCAGCAAAATCGTGAGGTGCGTCTCTTTTCCCGGTGCAAAAGTGAGAGACATCTTCACCTCTTCACCTTGCGAGTTTCTCAAGCCAGGGGGAGAACTGATCATCCACGCTGGCACCAACAACATCTCTGAGGGTGCTGGTGAAGTTTGCCACCAAATCACAGACCTCGGCAAGTCTGTTGCTGCCGAGGGGTTTAACGTCTCAGTCTCTACGATCATCCATCGTAGATGGGAGAATGAAGCGGACAAGAAGCGGGTTGATGAGATCAACTATCTGATGGAGTTGGCAGCCAGCGAGAACAGATGGGGCCTCATCATCAACAATGATATCAGCGAGCAGCATCTCGGGCGTGATGGCGTTCACCTCAACAGAGCCGGTCAACGAATCTTGGCAGGCAATCTGAAACGCCTCATCAACAGTGCTGACCAACCGACAACACGAGACCATGGCTGGACCCAACGGTCGTCCGATCAAGTTACAGGCAGTGGACCTGGAGCAAGGCGGCATCAAGCCATCTACCGAGAAAACCAGAGTCTTCATTCTGGTGAGGAAAAAAGCAGCCCCGTAAAGTCCTACGCCGAATCTGTTTCTGGGAGATCTTTGGATTTCATTGCAGTCGATCAGAGGTCACGACCGAAACCAGCCTTCAGACCATCCAAGGTGGACATGAAAGACTGGGCGAAATATCTTCAATTTGTAAGAAGGGTATTGAATTAAGTGAAAGTTTGACAAAATCTAGTGATGATCCGAAAATTATAGTTGACGGTCGAAAATATAAGTTCCCTTGTGGGAACTGTGATAAGCCAGTCAAATGTAATCAACACGGCCTTCTGTGTTCTTCTTGTAAAAAATGGTTTCACACTAATTGTCAAGCTATCGGTTTTTCAGAGTACCGCAGATTATATTATGAATGCCCTGATGAGAAGTGGAATTGTTTTACATGTTGTCTGCCATCTTTTTGTGACTCATTATTTAATGACGATTGTATAGAGATAGAAAGCCAAAACGAGGATAGACTAAAAGAAAACTATTTTAAGATAACGCGCGTCACACCTGAAAAGCAAGCGATAGCAAGAGTAATTCAGCCAAACCTCAGAGATGAAAACACTTCTCTTTATCAAGAATTTGAAGAAAAGTTTAAAGCTAAAGGTCTTCATTTTTTACACCTTAATGTGAGGTCTATTCTAAACAAGATATCGGAATTTAGAATTCTTTTTAAAAGAAAAAGGCTGTCTATTATTGCTTTCACTGAAACATGGTTAAACAATTCCATAAATGATGAAGAAATTGAAATAGACGGATATAAAATCATACGCCATGATCGATCCTCTGGCTCTGGAGGTGGTGTATGTTTCTATATCAGAAATGATATTGCATTTAATATTATGGATGCTATAAGTACTGGAGATACGGAATCCCTGTGGATAAATTTGCTTATACCAAGATCAAAACCAATTGTTGTTGGTGTTCTGTATCGACCTCCGAAAAACAATTTGTTTATCGAGAAATTGTCCAATATTCTTGATACATTAAAGAAGGATGACGAAATAATTCTTTTAGGAGACATGAATATTTGTCTTCTTCGCAAATCGCTACTGGCTAAAAAATATATTGACTTGTTGAGTCTTCATGGGTTTAGTCAACTCATTAAAGAGGCAACACGCGTTACACCTACATGTTCTTCTCTATTGGATCATGTTGGTTGTACCAAAGAAAATAAAATAAGTCAAAGTGGTGTCATTGATCTAGGTATTAGCGACCATTATTTTACTTTCTGTACACGGAAAAATGTTAGACTGGCTATAGGTCATCACAGGACTAATGATATCAGATCCATGAAAAAATATACAGAAGAGTCTTTCAATCTTCAACTATCTGTTGTTGATTGGTCACGAATAACTGACTGTACAGATGTAAATGAGGCATGGTCAATATTTCAACATGTTTTTATCTCAAATTTGAATATGATAGCGCCACTGAAACGGATAAGAATAAAACAAAGATCAGAAACTTGGGTGACTAAAGATATTCTTTCCCTAATTCAAGAGAGAAATATAGTATACAAAAAATGGAGGAAAAGAGCAAAAGATGAGAAGCTCTATAAAAGATACAGAGTATTAAGAAATATGGTCCAAAGAGAGGTGAAAAAGGCTAAACTCGATTACTTACAAAACAAGATAGAAGAAAATAAACAAGATTCGAAAAAACTTTGGCAGAATCTAAAAAGCTTAGGATTGAAAAATAAGAAGCGAAAAGAACAAGAATCTGTCATTAAAATTGATGGGGAATTATGTCATGATAAGATGGCCATCGCTGATGAATTCAATTCTCATTTCACAAATGTGGCTGCCAAATTAGTAGACAAACTCCCCCCTTCCAAAGACTTTTTCAGCGCAGACAATGATTGTATTCGTGACTTTTACGAAAGAAAAGGTGTACATGAAAACAGCTTCGAGTTATTACCAATCAGTGAACAATTTGTTTTCAAAGAGTTACGTAAGTTGAATGTATCAAAAAGTACTGGGTTAGACTTGATTCCAGCTAAATTTCTAAAAGATGGTGCGAAGGTTTTATTTAAGCCTCTAAGTTACTTAATGAACCTATCTATCTTGACGAGTACTTTTCCAGAAGATATGAAAATAGCAAAAGTGACTCCACTTTATAAAAAGAAAGATAAAACTGATGTTAGCAACTATAGACCTATTAGTGTTTTAAGCGTAGCATCAAAGATTCTAGAAAAATCGGTCTGTGTTCAAATTGAAAGATACTTCAAAGAAAATGATATAATTTATGAATTTCAATCTGGTTTTCGACATGATTATTCGACTGAAACATGTCTAATTCATTTGACTGATTATTTGAGGAGAGAAACTTCCCAAGGGCGCTTTGTTGGTATGGTGCTCCTTGATCTGCAAAAAGCTTTTGATACAGTTAATCATTGCGTCTTATTGAAGAAGTTACAACTAATGGGTTTTGCTAAGGCAAGTTTAGATTGGTTCAGATCCTACTTATCTAATCGGCACCAAGTAGTGGCCATTCATGATATTCGTTCCAAACTAATGCCTATAACATGCGGTGTTCCTCAGGGAAGCATTTTAGGCCCAATTCTATTTTCAAGTTATATAAATGATATGTGTATTTGTATAAAAGACTTCAAACTATTATTGTACGCAGATGACAGCGTACTACTCTATTCAAATCCTGATCCTAAATATATTGAGGAAAAGCTCAGTGAACAGCTGTCTACGTGTGTCGATTGGATGACTGATAATAAGCTTTCTTTACACTTGGGAAAAACAGAAAGCATTTTATTTTGTTCTAAAAGTAGTTCTAAAAAGTCATTTGAATTCAAAGTGACACACAATAATCAAGCAATCAAGAGAAAAGAGTCTGTGAAGTATTTAGGCATTGAGTTGGCTAGCGCAATTTCATTTTCATCTTTAGTAGAATCAGTTGTAAAAAAAGCAAATTCTCGTCTGAAATTTTTGTACAGATATCAAAGTTGTATGGATTTAAAAGCAAGACGTACACTCTGTTTTGCTCTTATTCAATGTTTATTTGACTATGCTAACCCTGCATGGTATAGTAACATAAACAAGTCAGATCAAAAGAAGTTGAAGATTATACAGAACAAAATGGTGAGATTTATCAACTGTTCTGGTCCAAGAACTCATGTTGGCTACAGCGAACTTTCTAAAGCTGGTTTTCTTGAAGTCGACCAAAGATCAAAACAACTCGCATTGCATCACGTGCATAAAATATATCATACTAGGTCGAATCATTATATTCGATCCAACTTCGATCTTGTTACTGACGTACATGATTATAATACAAGAAATAGACGATTCAACTTTAACTTACCAGAAAGAGTAGGTAGTATTGGAAATTCGTTTTATTACAATGCCATAAAACATTGGAATTCCCTTCCCAATGGTGTAAAAGAAATAGGAAACTATGATCATTTTAAGAGGAAATTAAAGGAATACCTAATACTTGACAGTCAGAGAAGAGAAGTGAATGACATGTTATATGATTGAAATTTTTATTCTTCTGTCGGTTCATACCTTTTCATGTTGTATATACTTATGTTTTCGTACGTTATAGAAATTCTACAAATTCATCATTATTTTCCTCTTCTTCCTTCTCCTCTTTTTCTTCTTCTCCTTCTTCTTTTTCTTCTTGTACTTAATATCATTTCTATCATCAGTTTAATGTTGTTATTATTATTATTATCTTTAATAAGTAGTTCTTTTAATTTTCTTATCTGTCTGTAAATATTACTATTTTAACTTATTAATTTTATACAAAGTCTGTAAGGGACCCCACTGGAAATAAGCTCTCGAGCTTTCGTGGGTTATCCTGTTCAAGCTGACTTATTTTTTTTTGATCTGTTATTATTGTATATTGTTGTATGTTGGAAGCTTGTCGAATAAAAATCAATCAATCAATCAATCAATCAATCAATAAGAAAAATCCAACATCAAGTCAAAATTAAAGGCAAGAGTATTGAGTTCCTACGCGCTGCACGTAACCGTGCGCGCGATTGCGGTAGCCTAGCAACTCAAAAAATTGTGTGCGCAACTAAGTCGCGGGAGGGGTTAGGGGTCCTATCCCAGGGTTTGATAGTAGCTATCAAACCCTCTGACGTAATGATACTTGATAGATCGAAATGCTCTTTGACATGTGATATAGTTTTGACCATTCAGTGAATGACAATCTATGTATGAGGTATATAATAAGACATATCAACTTGTGTGGGCAAATGCATTAATAAGCAACCAGGAAAGGTTCATCTAGACAGAAAATTTCCTGGTGATAGAAACATACATTTTATGAATATTGATGTCTCCAAACAACATTCATCGTGAAAAACTCATTCCAATAGTATGTGTAAGGAGATCTCAAAATAACATAGTTCTCATTAGTAAATGAAAAACATATTGCTCTTGGTTCTTCATTTGACTCTCTTCCTTCTTTAATTAAACCAACTGAAAAATTACATCTTATAAACAAGACAAAAACAAACCCTGATGAGTATTAATCACAATCTAATGAAGAAAGACTGAACTGTGTTGTATAAGTAACATAGTTATGATATGAAAGAGGAAGGGGTTGTTATTACGAAGGAAAATGTGCACTTATTAAAAAAGAAGGGGCAAAAATATGTGAGGTAAAAATTACGGGAATTTCTCGCACCTGAAAAGAGGTTGTCACCAGAAAAGAAAAGGAGGGTTATTAGAAAAGAAAAGGGGAATCTGTCCTCCGGAAAAAGGGGCACTTTTAGGGTATCTGAAAAAATGGGGGCACAGTGCCCCCCCCCCCCTCCTTCACTGGGAGTGCCGCCTCTGGCATAATGCTCAAAGGTGAGAAAAAAACCCGGGAAAATCATGTCATTTCATCAAGATTTGTAAAGCGTTGGTATCGAATTAGAAATAAACCACGTTTTAAATTTGTGTTGGCGGGGGGGGGGGGGGGGGGAGGGTCAACTTCCCCTCATCAGTACGTCAGTGAATGTAATGATACAAATACGTTTTAATTTTTCGCTTTAAAGGGATTGGGTATCTTTGTCTCAGATTCTACAACAAATCCTGGATTTAGCTCATGCTGCAATCATAGTTATAAACCTTTAGGTCAGTCGGGAATCCCATGATTTTTACAAACCAATTGCCTGTCTGATTATTAATATATTTATGATTTGAATTCGAAATTTTTCAAAAACCGTTTTCCCAATTTCTTTATTACACTACAGTTTATTGGGGGAAAGGATTATGATAAAACCGGTCACTCAAAGATTTTTACTTTTTTGAGGCACTTCATGATCATTTTAAACTGCAATTTGTTAGAGCTCTAAAATTACACCATATCACAGACATTGATAACGCATAGGGCCATGTATCTCAGATTTGTAAAACTGGAAACATTGTTAAACAATGACTTTAAAAGGTACCAAAACCTTAATACTAAGTTACTTTTATTGTAAAGTTTAAGATATTTGAATAAATTCAGTGAAAATTTGAACAAAATCGGGCAAGGAATAAGGAAGTTAAAGCTTTTTGAAATGACTAGTCACTAGAGAGCGATATTCAATTTGATGACATCATTTTGTGGACAACTCTCTTTGCCTTTTGTACATACAATTTCACGATTCTTTCGTTTTCTTCGTATTTATTTGTGTTCTTGATCCGACTTCATAACATGTGAAGTAGAATATCATTTTGCATTCTATATATTGCTTTCAGGGGAGTACATTATCTCAATCACAAGAAAGAAGGAAAAACATGACATTTGATGCCCGATTTTGTTCAAATTTTCACTGATTTTATTCAAATATCTTAAACTTTAAAATAAAAGTAACTTAGTATGAAGGTTTGGTTCCATTTAAGGTGGCTCTCTGTAGTGTTTTCCCCACAATGCACCTTTGTTTTGTAGTTGCTCCCCCACTTTGAAAATACCCTACCGCCCCTGGTCTGAGAGTATTTCTGTTAAGTGCTGAAGACGGGACAGAAATCATGGAGAAAAAAAATAACCTCTCACAAAGGAATGTCGTTCCATGCATGCATAATTATGAAAGAAACAATAAAGAAAGGTGTTAAACGGGAAAAACGCCCCGTCAGGCTCACTAAAAAAAGTTACACAAATGGGTTATCATGAGAAAAAATATGCGTTGTTGTATACAGGCCTTTACAGGGTGTCCCATACAAACTGAATCCTAGTTTGTTAACGGATGATCTATGTATAAATAGACACGTTATTGGTAGCCAAGGTTCTATCTAATTAATTCAAATCATAAACATGATCGTAGAACCATGCATGTCTGATTTTGTACAATCGGAGAATTAATATTTTAATGATGTATAGGGACTACGCTTTTGAAAAAGTGATTCTGCATTAGGTGATTTACTCCAAATTTCAGTATTCACTTTAAGGGACACCCTAAAATCTAGAGGTACATTTAAATTGTATTACTAGGTAAGGGGTGAAATGGTTTAGTTCCTAACAAGATGTGAGTCACGTACGTTTCCAGTTCTATTTTTCTGCTTGCTACCATGTTGAATCACTCCATCGATTCAGTGAGCCGCAGAAGCATCGCGACCCCCTTCTGTTTAACAATGTTTCTCAACGGATCATTTTCGTAATTTAACCAAATGAAACGCATACGTCTTTGTGAAGTGCCTTTTGATGGTGGTGCATGAGGTTATTATACAGACTACTAACATTTTCAAATTATCTAAGTACATTATTTGCAAAAATATGAATAATTTATTCCCGAAGATTTTAAAGATTTATTAGATAAATATATAATTAAGTCTATGGAAATCTAAAAAGTAAAATTGAAAAGAACCCGATATACACGACCGATTCGCACAGACACAAATCTTAACTCGATGGCCTTCGGTTTTTCTTTCTCTAATCAACAATTAATCAAAATTGCCCCTCCCCTATAACAACGGGTCTATTACCTTGCTGCATGGACCCTCTTGCGACATTTACGATGTTTCCTTTCTTTAATGTATGTTCTTTTTTCTCTCCGCTTCTCTCTTCCTTCTTCTTGTAATTCTTTCTCCTTCTTGTTCTTCTTTATTTCCTCATCTTGTTCCTTTTTCTTTTTTATTATTGTTTTGAATTGTTCTTTATTGGAGTTTTGAACTATTGGGTTTCATAGTTAGTGATCAGACGTTTATGAAATCATGTTTTTGTCCGAGTTTGTTGTGGAGGAGGATAAGCGAGGTGGTGGTAATACTATGATCCTGTACATGGGTGTCAATATTTTGTTTAATGTGGGGGGGGGGGGGGCACAATGGAGTAAAATATGAAGTGGGACGGACTGGGAGATGATTTTATCTGATGGAGGATGTTGAAAGAAAATTACATTTTCAAACTCATTTGCCGCGATTTGGTGCATACTTTCTAATAATATTTGACTGAAAATCATTAACTTGTCACTAAATTCCAATGGATTTTTTTCCTGAAAGAGGAATATCTTATGTCACTATTACAAAGACTCAGAGACATATTTGCTATATATATAAGCTTTATTATTGTCATTATTATGTGAAATGATTCCATGGAATATATAACTCTGAACAATCTCACAATGATATACGCATTTACATTCCATTTACCATACCGGTTATAATACAATTCCATTTGTCATTATTTAAATGTCTACAAGATGCTAGTCCACCTCATATTAACGATAAATGAAAAAAAAACATCTTCAGTTTACACATCTTCACTTAAAATAGAGAGATAGAGTTTGACATACTCCTGATTAGTGAATTCAACATTTCAGTAAGTCGAAATGTTACTTCTGAACTCGGCGATAACCATGTTTTATACTTGAACTCTCGGAGTTTGTGGTAGACAATGTTTAGCCAGAGTAGCTAGAGTTAATCTACATTTGCCACTCTCCACCCAGGTGTGAAATGTGTACCCGGTAGGATGCCAAAGTTATAGTGGTTGGATGAGCAAGGGGCGTTTGTAAAATGACGACTGGCCGGAATGCTCCCCAAGGAATGGAGAATGTGCATACATTGTGTGCGGGTAAACCTGAATTCGATGACCAGGTAATAATATGTACTGCGCCTAAAAATAAAGTATTAGGCGCATTATAAATGTGAGCTATTATTAACTATTATTATCCCTTTACTTACATATAATGTTAACTGATCATCATGTAATACTTGTAATAATTGATTATGATATAATATATATATTATAATTGATAATGTTTCAAATAAAATATACACTTAAAATGTCAGTGCATTATTGTATTAGTAAAACAGAAACAAAATGAAAAGTAAGGTAAATGCAAATTAAGAATGAAAGTCCGAAAGGTTCGTGTACATGAATGAATAGCTCTTCTTCATTGCTCCGATTCCCTGGTTCGTCTGCGGTGCATACACATGATGAGGGTGGCCATCAAACAAACTCCCAAAAAGAGGACAACGCCAAGAAAAAGGAAGACTGTTTTCATGCTCTGTGTGCGATCATGGATGGTTCCTGGATGTGAGACAGATGGAGGGAGGGAGAGAGAGAGAGAAATAAATTACATACTGCTCTCCTTGCATTTCGACCGAAATATCTTGAGACAGATTAAAATACTGAGTGCATGATAGACCTAAGTGTATATTAAGCTTTCGTTAGAAAGATTTTTTTTTTCTGGGCTGTTTTATGAATTGTATTATATTATTACTGTACAGTACCGCACATGTCGTCCATTTTTTTCACGAAGTGACGGTAATCAAGAAAATCGCAGGCGCTTGTTCAAAAACCTATCCAAAATTTGACCCGTAACTCCGGGGTGGAGAAACCCTACTAAAACATACCCAAATGAAGTAAATATTCATTAAATGTCCAAATAAAGATCATGAATTAAAAGTCGTTATGTTTTCTTCCTGTTTGTATCAATTTTCTTGTTATTTTTTGAGTATTTTTCGGATAAACGTTGATATTAGTATACACTTTTTCACAGGTTTCACGGCAAACCGCTGCACAATACAAGTGCATACCGATGGTGGGTTGCGGGCGGGCGCGCGCCTGTTTGCAGTTATCTACCGTAATGTCCCAGATCCTCATGCGCGGGATGGGCGAAAATGATTTCAGACAAGGATTAAGGATAATGATTAAATGAAACCTCAAAGCTTCCGCCCTTCGCGCGGGAAGGGGCAAACTGAGTTCAGACAAGGACACGATACAACGAATCGTCTTCTTTCTCTAACAATTAAATGAAACATGAAAGCTTCCGCGCTTCGCGCGGGATGTGTGAAAATGAATTCAGACAAGGATTAAGAGTAATAATTTAACGAAGCGTCAAAGCTTCCGCGCTATGCGCGGGATGGGCGAAAATGATTTCAAACAAGGATTAAGAGTAATAATTAAATGAAAAGTTAAAGCTTCCGCGCTTCGCGCGGGAGGAAGGAAACTGTATCGTCTTCTTTCTCTAATAATTTAATGAAACGTGAAAGCTTCGCGCGAGATGGACGAAAATTAAACTTCAGACAAGGATTAAGAGTAATAATGTATTGAAACTTCGCGCGGGAAGGGGTGGGAACTGAATTCAGACAGGGATTAAGATTCGAGAGCGGTACAACGGATCGTCTTCTTTCTCTAAACAAATTAATGAAGTGTCAAAGCTTCTGCGCTTCACGCGGAAGAGGCGAAATTAATTTCAGACAAGGACACGATACAACAAATCGTCTTCATTCTCTAATTATTTTAACGAAACGTGATAGCTTCCGCGCTTAGCACGAAATGGGCGAAAATAAATTCAGACAAGGATTAAGAGTAATAATTTATTGAGACGTCAGAGTTTCCGCGCTTCGCGCGGGAAGGGGTGGGAACTGAATTCAGACAAAGATTAAGAGTCGAGAACGGTACAACGGACCGTCTTCTTTCTCTAATAATTTAATGAAATGTAAAGAGGGGGAAAACCGAATAATTACTTAGTTCCTGGCCTCGGGTTTATAGGGTTAAATTTGTAGACATTGGGACATTGGCATTATTATATTTGTCTGTAATTGGTGGCTAGATTTGTCGTTAATCTGTGGCCTCTACATCCCCCCTCCTCCACTGAAAAATGTCTAGCGACGCCCCTGATAACAACACAGTTTATACACTCGAGATAATTTTTACAAGTACTACTGGTTAAGTACTGGACCACAGCCTTTGTGCATTATGCATCAACGAAGCATATACAACGTCTCGCGACGTGACAGATCACTTTTCTAAAACTTCTAACCAATCAGAGGGCCACGTTTTTTTCTCAAGGAAGTCACGGTGGATATTAATCCGCCAATAAGATTCTCAAATTGCAAAAGATCCCTACTCTTGGAGGGGGTAGGAAAATTTTCCGTCATATTACTCCAGGAAGTACCTGGAAATGCGTCTAATGTGGTTCTAAAATTGCAAATGCTTCCTACTCCCACCCCCGCTTGGTCGCTCCGCTCCGTCCCCCGCTAAAGCCTCGCTCTGTCGCTCCATCGTTTTGCATATATTTCACCCCATGCCATTTTGTGTCCCCCCTCCCCCGTAAGAAATTCCTGGATCCGCCACTGATGGCCCCTTGACCCCTGCCGGGGCTTTGTCCCTAGACCCCACTTTGAAAAACGTTCAGCGGGGTCTGCATGTAAGAGTGGGGATGATGCGGATTTTTTTGTCAGCCCCAAAAATGTTTTTTGCTCATTACGCCACTGGGCCTACATACAAGGAAGTTTGGTCGAATCTTTTCTCCTTTTTCTCGTAATAATTCGAATTTGAGGTTATTTAAAGAGCAATTGTTAGCGGACATTTTCTCCCATGCTATTCTTCTTCCAAACTGACTTAAATGTGTTTAGAATAAGTAAGCTCACACATTAACTTTCACCGTATTTTCAACCTTATTACCTGCTAAGTATCCTGAAAGGACGTAGCCCAACCCTAGCATTAACTTATAGACGCTACAGCCATCGGGGAAATTCTCAGGTCGAACTACCAAGGCCAGGAGGGGCTCCATGGTCATGTTCGCGGTAAAGAGCCCCACTCCGATCATAAACGACGTCATCAACAGGTAAATGTAGGTTGCTTGGAAAGTTTGCAGGAAGCAAAACAGGCTGGCTGTGACGAGACCGATGAGGTGGAGCTGCGGGCACCAGTCAGGGTGGTATCTGAGTACGATGGACACGAGGATTGAGGCTACAAGCCCACCGGTGCCACCGGACGTGGCGAGGAAAGTTGATTGAGCCAGGTTGAGGCCTTGAGATAGACCATAGAGAACGTTAAAGAAAACCCATCCACCCATTGCAACAAACAGTGCCAACTCGATTTGGAGGTATAGGAACGTAAACAAGGGTTCTTCCACTAAGATGTATATATGTAGACTTTTCAAAACTGACTGAAAGGTACTTAGTCCGCCATTGTTTGCTTGTTCGTCAATCAGTGCTAAGGTTTCTTGGTCACAGTCGGACTCTGGTAGATTCTGATCTTCTGAATCATGATCCGACATGGCACGGTTCTGCAGCAATGAAGGATCGCGCTCATACAACCTTTCATAAGTGGCGTTTGGATCCTCCGTACTAGCAGTACCTTCATCCGAAGATGTAAGCGTTACGCTTTCAGAATGGCTGTTCGATGCCATCTGATGGCGGATTCTGGGTTCCTTGAAGGTCAGACATACGGGAAATAGGTTGAGGACAAGCCCTCCCAACACGATCAAAGTGCCTTTGTATCCATACGCCTCTACCAGCTTCTCAGCGATCGGTGGCATTATCATGGATCCGAAGGGAACACCTAAAACAGTCACGCAACTGAAGAAGGCAAATTTGTCTGTACCTCCGTAGTACTGAAAGACGAGGATGGTGGCGTGAAGATTGATTAACGAGCAGGCAAATCCTGTAGAAAAGAATGGGATAGAATGAGGATCGACTGTGTATAGGTAAACCTTGAGTACCTTAGTAAGAAAATGGGGGGGGGAGGGATCCTCTATTATTTTCGCAGCATTTTTATTCAAGTGCGACGAGCACGAGAATGTTCTCAATATAAATAATTTGAACACGATTTTCTATATTAAAAAAATGACATCAATATCCGAGTTTTTTCTATGGATGGACTATGGCTCCCACGAGAGGATTTCGTACTTGGTACTTGGTTGGGTAATCCCTTTGGCAGCTCACTCAGGAAGCTATACTGGGATGGTAGGTGGGGCGAGTAACTACAAGGAGTGTCATGAAATACTTACATCCAAAAAGGGTTGTAGAAGGTGGAACTATTTCAATCCCGCGAGCGATTGGCCCTTGGTAACATTTGGCTTGGGTAATTAGTTGCCCATGCGTTCAGCTGCCCGCATAGTTATGAGGTGGCAGTTGCCCAAATATTGTAATATCGAATTAATCGGGGCTGGGTTGCAGTCCCGCATGTCGCATCTTATCACTATGAACATGACTGACAAAGAAAGCGGACAAAATATACAGTTCCTCAGGTAGACAAAGGAACATCCCTTCACTGCTATTATATACAAATGTGTAGAACAGGTGTCACATGCATATTCACCTTTTTACATAATAGCAGTGAAGGGATGTTCCTTTGTCTACCGGAGGAACTGTATATTTTGTCCGCTTTCTTTGTCTTTCATATTCATAGTGTATACGCCTATATTCATAAGACTCGAATTATATAATAATTTGTCTTTGTTATCAAGTCTGTTGATCACACCTGACAATCGATTTAACATGGATTTTATTTCGAACTCAATAACAGATCAATCAATGCAGGACCAACACAAGAGGGGATATCAGAAGGTAGAGACACTCCCTTCTATTTGTGTCTCAAACGGTTTAAAGCATATGCATGCATAATCCCCACACTCCCTCTACCCTTTGTCGTTACAAAATGCTAAATTGATTTGAACATCTGTCAGAATGTTCATAATGCTAACTATGCATGTTGTACTATCACGACGCTGAATATAGAATTCAGGTTTCATATTTTGAATCCAGCGTGATCCTCCTCGCATACGTCTTCTATATGTCATGCGCTCAATTTGTCATTTTTAAATTGTTTTATCATTATTTAAATGGTCCTTTATGACTTCATGGTGCAAATTATAAGGCACTATATAACTTGCAAGGAAAATGCGCTGCATCAAGTACTATTTGTGAACTAGGTGTACCACACCCCTGAATTCATTCTAACGATATCCCCTTGACATCCTAGTAGACCGACAGCCCACGAGACCGGCAATGTCTGTCCCACCCTGGACCTTCGGTCATGCCGGTTTCGTGGTTCAAGAGATAACTTTTCAGACAGCTCTTGAAACCGAAATTGGCGGTCTTGTAGGTTGTCGGTCTTTTGAATTTGCGGGCTCATGGGACCTCGACTTAAAGCCGACGCCCCTGTCTCCACCCATACTCGTCATGGGCGTCAATCCTGGGGGGGACGGGGGGACACGTCCCCTCCACGAATTTTCAGGTGGCGAAATGTCCCCCCCATGATTCGGGGTTAAAATCTTCTTTTTTTTTCTTTCTTCCTCTCTTTCTCTCTGTGTTGAGAAAAATCAAGCCAAATCAAGCGATCAGATTTTATTAATAGAACTGGAAGCGTCATTAATATTACATTCACAATACCGGAAGTTCAAACATTGGTTTACGATGAAAATCCTTTGACCAATTGAAACAAATCAAATTAATCCCTTGTATCTTCCAAACTTAATGGCTGATAATGGAAACGACAAATTCATCTATCTATCCCCCCCCCCCCCCCCCCCCCGTTGCGTTCTTGTTCCTGTTAGTTGAACTTAAGACTGTTTTCTTTTTAAATTTGGCAAAAAGTATGGCCAAAATCAAGCCATCTATCCATCAATTTCAAAAAAATCTTCAACTTCTGAGGCGGGCACCTTCCCCCTCAGACACCCCCTGCGTTCTACTGTTTTCTTTTTAATTTGGCAAAAAGTATGCCCCAAATCAAGCCATCTATCCATCAATTTAACAAAAATCTTCAACTTCTGAGGGGGGCAAATCCCCCCTCAGCCACCCCCCTGCGTTTTACTATTTTCTTTTTAATTTGGCAAAAAGTATGCCCCAAATCAAGCCATCTATCCATCAATTAAAAAAAAAATCTTCAACTTCTGAGGGGGGCACATCCCCCCTCAGACACCCCCTGCGTTCGTGTTCCTTGTTAGTTGAACTTAAGGCTGTTTTCTTTTTAAATTTGGCAAAAAGTATGGCCCAAATCAAGCCATCTATCCATCAATTTAAAAAAAATCTTCAACTTCTGAGGGGCACATCCCCTCAGACACCCCCCTCCCCCCCCCCCCTGCGTGGCGCGCCCATTCTCCCCCCTTACAAAACAACCTGACGCCGCCCTGTTTTTAACTTGTGTCCCCCCCCCCCCCCACGGTCTGATTTGGATTGACGCCCATGATACTCGTACCTGACATGAAAAACAGAAAGTAGAGCGATATGACATTCGTTGAAAAGAAAGACAACACCAGTGCAAGTCCGGCACACAATCCACCGCAAGATGTCAGCAACCTCCGGTTTCCTCCATACTGTAAAATCAGCATGGCAATGGGCGCTTGGGCGAAAGAAGAAAAAAATAACCACAAATAGTAATTTGACACCTTCCCCTAAATTCAATGGGGAAAAGTAAAAGGATGGGTAAGGGATTAAAAAGAAAAAAACCTCCGGGCCATCTGTTGCATTCATCGGCATAGCTACGGGGTAACAGGGGTACTTGTAAATTAACATGCCCTTACTTAGGTCTACATTTTAGGCTGTACTCATCATTCATGATGGGGCCTTTAGAGATCCAAGGATCTTGAGGTTGGTTATAATTTCTCTGCACCCGGCCAAAGGCATATCGTCGGCCTTATGCCAAAAGGGCCTTAACTCGATTTTGGGGGTTATTGAGTTATTAATATCACCTTGTAGATGTCATCATTCTCTTTAAAATGATGTGCTTCACTTGTTGAAATTCGATTTATTTATGAAGATAATTATGAATTTCAAAAGGGCCTTAACGCGTATCTCATCTTTTTCCTTACGCCAAAAGGGCCTTAACCTACACGGCAAATCTTTTATCAATGACAGATTATTTCGTAATTTCCATTTAATTCAATAAATATCAGTAGAAACACCATTAAAAACATGATTAGTCTAGAATAGACACAATGTACTTAAAATAATCATTGAAAGTAAATGTCATGAATTTAGATCATGAAATCTGAGTGAGATTTAAATTAGGTGTGGATGCATGAAATGCGACCGACTCGTTGAAATACGCAGATGTCAAGGTATGGGACTGTAATGAAAAATAAACAACGAAAAAGGTGTTCTAAATGTACGATCTCTAAAAAAAAAAAACTTTACCGAAAGCTGCATTATATCAACAAAAATATTCAGATATCAAAAATACTTTTTCAAACATTTTAATTAACCAGTTTTATCACTTTTCGTGATCCAAAAGCCGTAGGAGGGCCTTTCTGGCAAACCAAAGGTGTTGCGAAACAAGAAAATTTCCTTATGCCAGAAGGGCGCTAACTATGCGCGCGTACTATGCGCGCCCTTTTGGCATAACGACGCGTAGGTTACACCCCTTTCTGGCATAAATACGCTGCAATCAAGCCTTATGCCAAAAAGGCCCTAACATGTTTTTTGCACATAGCATGTACAATTCTGAATATTTTATAACACATTTAACACATTTCATGTAAAACTTAATAACTTAACAAATTTATCGAAATTGGCTTCAAAAACAAAAAAACGACCACAAACTTTTGATTTTTAGAGAGGCCAAAACCTTTAAACGCGATTATCTCGGAATGGCCAAAAGCAGTTAAGGCCCTTTTGGCATAAGGCCGACGATATATGGTAAAGCCGTACACTTGTCAATTACTGACGGATTTATAAGGTGGGGGCACACCAGCTCGTAAACCCCCAAATACGAAACGCGGTGGACCTTAGGTATATAAAGGAACATGTTCCCCAAATTGATTTAGTGTGCTCTCCCTCTGTCAACCCATCACCCCCATTTTTCGTGTTTATTCGTTTGGCGTGCTTAATTGTCAGAAATACATGTAGTTCGGAAAGTGTACACTATATTGCTCCGGTTGTCTCATTTTCGCTCGCTGGAACATTGCCAGCACAAACCACTGACCTCTACCTCCTGGACGGATCATCGCCTATTCCCATTCACTATACGTTACGTACTAAAAGGCTGTATTGTCTGACCGTTCATGAATATTTATGTTTTTGCTTACCTCGGCAAAATGTTTTCTTTTACTAAATGGACAAAATTACGGTGGGGGGTTGAATTAAATGGACATAATAAACCAAGCAGAAGTGATGTATGATAATGCATGCTTCTTATCCTTCGTGTGCTTGACCTATAATATTAAAATCGCTTGGCAAACTGAGTCCAAAGTTCGACTTGTTTCACATGTGTATTATAGGCAATGGCGAGCTTGCAACCTATTTTGATCAAATTACGGTGGATGAACTTTCAAAAGTCAATGGGACATGAGGGTTCTAATGAAAGAGCTAGTGATAACGTACGTCGGGGTGGATGTGCTTTTTGTTTAAACAAAAAATAAATTGTTAACGATTTTTGTTGTAGAATTCCATAGGCTAACCTGTTAGGCTGCTGACTATGACGATAGGGGGCGTTGTGAAATGAGACTAAACGGAGCTATATGAATAAATTGTCATTAAATCTTAGTAAAACAAATTTCATTTTAAAAGACAGAAAGAGGAAAGTTTTGCATCGGAGTGCCGCGCATGCGCATTACCAACTAAAAAACGCCAAAACACTAAGCTTTTCAGTCGGTGATGTTTCCACACAAGTGTAAACGGGTGCGCGAAACATCGCGACTTTTCAAAATGAGGTATTTGACAGTATAAATGCGCCTTTTGTTTTTCCTTCTATCACCTTCTCTTATGTTCTTCTTTGTTTACATCGTTCTATCATTTTCTTCAAGGACGACAGCTAGCTCTGCTCCTAAAGTCACGTGACCTAACATCGCGATGTTACAACTGCGAGCGTTCATACTTGCCAAACACGCCAAAACACGCCAAAAGATCACACTTCGTTTAGGCATGTTTCGGGCTTGGCATTTCTGCCGGTAAAGCGTAGTTGCCCTTGGTAACATCGCGGTCAGGCTCCGGTTTGTCATTTTTTGGCGTGTTTGGAAGACAGTGTGAATGCCCGTAGTGCTTGCAAGACCTTTCTAGGTCCCTTCTTCTATTCCAACCCAAGACGAAAATCCAATTGAAACCAATTGAATTTTCAATTGGTTTCAATTGGTTCCAATTGGTTCCAATTGGTTTCAATTGGTCTCAATAGATTTCAACATGTTTTAATGGGACCTTAATAGGACTTCAAATGGTTTCAATTGGTCAAGATTGTCCCTATTGGACCAATTGGACCCAGTGGCCCCATTGGCCTAGGCCCATTAGACTTTAATGGGACCCCAATTGGTTTCAATTTGACCAATTGGCCTTAAGTTGGACTTCAATTGGTCCAATTGAAACCAATTGAAATCCCATTAAAGTCTAATAGGGCAAATTGAAACCAATTGAAACCAATATAAACCAATAGGACCAATGTTAAATAGAAACCAATAGGACCAATAAGACCAATAGAAACCAATAGGACCAATAGAAACCAATATAAACCAACAGATCTATGCATCTCATGCATATTCATTATAACTTTACACGTGTCACAGATTAATACATTTATCATGATTTGTTAAGCAAATTAAAACAATGCACATCATTTTTGTGATTTCTATTTTTCTTCGGCAATTATTAACCAATAGATTATTTTGTCTGATCATGTTACAATTACATTCACGTTTTAGCAATAGATATATTGATTATATGATTACTAATCAAGAAACAATATACATATTTAATATATATATATGTGTACGAGCCTGTGTCACTTTAAATGTTACTCTTGAATACACTTCGAATGATCTATGTGATGGAGTCAATACAATTGAGAATAGCATAAACCGAATCGGTGGACAGTTGCCAATATCGATTATGAAGTATCAGTTTATCAATGGTTCTTCTACCTGGATCGATTTACCAATTGAATCCCCATTAAATGCCCCCACTGAATCCCAATTGAATACCAATTGGCAATTTGGAGTACATGGAAAGTTAAACAATGGGTTCCTATTGGAACCAATTGGCAATTGGTCCTCATTGGAACCAATTGGCAATTAGTCCCCATTAAAACCAATTGCCAGTTGGTCACAATGTGGACCAATTGCCAATTGGTTTCAATAGATACCCAGTGTTTCACTTTCCATGTACTCCAAATTGCCAATTGGTATTCAATTGGGATTCAATCGGGACATTCAATGGGGATTCAATTGGATTTTCGTCTTGGGAATTCCCTTCAAACTTCGTAGGCATAGCCTCTAGCATGTTTCAAGGTCACTGTATTCTTCGTACTCCGGAATCCCTCATGCGTGACCGTCCATACGCCATTTTGTCCGTTTCGGGCCGTTTTGGTGGCCTTTCGTTCGCCCTACCTATCTCCACTATAACATAAGCTACATACTTCATATAAATTGCTCTGGATAGTCCGAGAGAAGCTCTTTCGTTTTAACCGTAGAAACACGTGCGTCATTGCACGCACATCTTTGTGACACGACTGCATGTCTAGCTAAGTCTTTGGTTGTTCCAAAATGTGTGTATTTATTTAGTATCATAGGAGATCCGCCAGATAAATTTTTTGATCGACTCCAAAACTATTATTTAATTTCATATGGTCTGGCAAAAGAGACAAAATTAAACGAACAGTTATGTATAATACGTATGAAGAAGGTGGATTGAAAATGGAAAATGTAAATTATTCAAAATTGATTGGGTGAAAAGAGTCATGGATGCAAACATTGAAGGGACATGTAAATTACTTTGTGATGTCTTCCTAAAGAAGTTTGGTGGAAAGAGGATTTTCGATGGAAATTTCCAATCGAAAGATATCAAAGATCCATTATTAAATATGTTTAGGAAACATGTTCTCTCAGCTTGGTCGTATTATAATTACTACGACCCTGTTACATTTAAAGAAATTGTATTACGATCATTGTGGAATTATACATTCATACAAATTTATAACAGGATTATTTTTTATAAAATAATGCGTTTAGGCTGGAATGCTTTATTTGAAGATCTTCTGAGTGAAAATGGGTAGCTTTATATCTTATTTTTTCAATGTAAGATCGGTACATTTTTTTTAGATTGATGTGATATTGTATCCGCTATTCCTGCAACTTGGAACACATTCTGAAAGAGTACACATTTGAAGAAATCAGTAGAGGTGGTTTAAGATATGAACATTAGTAACGTTATGGTATGAAAAGTGACAACATGAATAAAGTGAATTACGAGAATTTAAGTACAAATTCCTCCATCGAAGGATTTCTACAAATGAATATTTGCACTGTTATTTGTATTGGTATAAAAAGTACACCAATATGCAAGTTTTGTCAAGCAGATATACAAACGTTAATTCATTTGTTCTGTACGTGTCCTGTTGTAAAAACATTCTGGAAAGATATTAGTAACTGGCTCCGTGAAATTAGAATATTTAGTTTTCCATTCTCACTTTCCATTCTCACTCATAGATATATGTTTTGGAGTCGGGATTAGTAACAAAATAACTAACACTTTTGTTATATACGGGAAACACTTTTTTTTTTTTTAAATAAATGCCCACCCCCCAAAAAAAAAAAAAATACAGTACAAGTTGGAAATTATTCATGTAGAAAAAGTTGAAAGGGTTATTGACACAAGACAAGGACAAATCCTGAAACATACGTTGAAATGGCAAAACATAACAAATATGTAATATTGTTATCAATGTTATCTTTGCTGTTTCAGGTACGTTATATTTCATAATGTACCCAGGGGCGTCGCTAGACCTTTTTCAGTGGGGGGTGGGGGGGGGGGGGGTGTAGAGGCCAACGATTACCGACAAAACTAGCCACCAATTACCGACAAAATTAAATGTCCAATATCTACAAATTTAACCCTATAAACCCGGGGCCGAAGGCTAAATTATTTTTCCCATGGACTATCTATAGTACTTGCGTATGCGCAAATGGTAATTTTCCTCGACGACATAAATATATGAATTATTTCGTCAACTTAGTCGGCATCATAGCTATATTTTAATGCAGGCGCGGAGCTAGGATCTTATTTTAGGGAGGGGCGGTAGAGAGCAAGCGAATCACTTAAAGAGCGCGCGAAACGCGCTCATTAGGGGGGCGGGGGGTGGGTGATAGGCGTTACCTTAAATTATTAGGAAAGGAAGACGATTTATTGTACCGTTCTCGACTGTTAATCCTTGTATGAATGAAGTCCCCCCCCCCCCTCCCGCGCGAAGCGCGAAAGCTTTGACGTTTCATTAAATTATTATAAAAAGAAGAAGATTTGCTGTACCGTTCTCGACTGTTAATCCTTATCTGAATTCAGTTCTCCCCCTCCCGCGCAAAGCGCGGAAGTTTTGGCGTTTCATTAAATTATTAGAGAAAGTATTCGTTGAACCGTGCTTGACTCTTAATCCTTGTCTGAATGAAGCTTCCCCCTCCCGCGCGAAGCGCGGAAGTTTTGGCGTTTCATTAAATTATAAGAAAAAGTAGACGATTCGTTAAATCGTGCTCGACTCTTAATCCTTGTTTTTTCCCCTCCCGCGCGAAGCGCGGAAGCTTTGACGTTCCATTAAATTATGAGAAAAAAGCAGACGATTCGGTGTACTGTTCTCGACTCTGAATCCTTATCTGAATTCAGTTCTCCCCCTCCCGCGCAAAGCGCGGAAGTTTTGGCGTTTCATTAAATTATTATAGAAAGTATACGTTGAACCGTGCTTGACTTGAATCCTTGTCTGAATGAAGCTTCCCCCCTCCCGCGCGAAGCGCGAAAGTTTTGGCGTTTCATTAAAGTATTAGAGAAAGTAGACGATTCGTTGAATCGTGCTCGACTCGTCTAAATGAAGTTTTCCCCTTCCGCGCGAAGCGCGGAATTTTTGGCGTTTCATCACAATATAGAGAAAGGAAGACGATTTGTCGTACCGTTTTCGACTCTTAATGAGCCATATTTGTCTGAATTCAGTTTCCCCCTCTCGCGCGAAGCGCGGAAGCTTTGACGTTTCCTTAAATTATTAGAGAAAGAAGACGATTCGTTGTACCGTTTTCGACTCTAAATAAGCCCTATTTGTCTGAATTCAGTTCGCCCCTCTCGCGCGAAGCCCGGAAGCTTTGACGTTTCCTTAAATTATTAGAGAAAGAAGACGATTCGTTGTACCGTTCTCGACTCGTGAAATTAAGTATTCCCCTTCCGCGCGAAGCGCGGAATCTTTGGCGTTTCATCACAATATAGAGAAAGGAAAACGATTCGTCGTACCGTTGTTGACTTTTAAACCTTGTTTGAATTTAGTTTCCCCGAACATTTTAAACCTCTGATTTCTTTAGCTGATATTATAGGAAAGTGAAACTTCGAGAAAATACAAGTATTGTAGTTGTAGTCACTCTCGAAGTCGTCACAGCAGATAAAAAGTCACAGTTCGTAGGGAAAAAAACTTGTCGGCCGACCGACAATATACATCTCACCGACTTCAAACTTCTGCATTGATATTAGTACACGAGGATCGAGCAAGAATACCGACACAGCTGACCCGACACAGCAACATATTTGACCGTGTCTTTCTTGCTCCCTCGACGAGACGACTCCACCCAACAACCCCCTTCTCTCTTTTACTCCAACTCCTCTTCTCTCAGGCTCTTACCCCCCCCCCTCTCTCCTCTCTTTCATCCCCCGTTTCTTTTGTTTCCCTTTTACTCTTTTTTTTCTTTCTTTTCTTTCTTTTCCTTTCTTTCCTCTCCTCCCTCTTTTTCTTTTCTCTCTCTCTCTTTCTTCTCTTTTCTTTCCTTTCTTTTCCTTTCTTTCCTTTCTTTTCCTTTCTTTCTTTTCTTTTCCTTTTCTTTTTTCCTTTCTTTCCCTTTCCCTCTCTTTTTTTTCCCTCCCCCTTTTCTCTTTTTTCCCGACGGCAGCGCAATTTTACCGACAAAATCCTGACAGGTGGGGGGGTGTCGCACCCCCCACACCCCCCTTTGGCGACGCCCCTGAATGTACCACTCATTACTATGTTTTCGTTATATTGATGTAAATGTTCTTCACAAACTGATGTGTATGTACTCTGATATGAAGCAATAAACTTCTAATTGTTTTCTTCTAAACAACGGTACAAAAGAAATCTTACATGCAAGGTATGTGGTTGCGGGTGTAACTGTCGTCACAATTCCTATTGTAGCATGTGAGACTTGGAACTGCTCTACCATCTCGGGGATCATTACACCGAATGATTTGGCGATGCCGAGGTCCAGACAGAACGAGACGAATCGTGCCACCACGATCACAAGACCCCACGAGTATACCTCCTGATCCATGCTTTCCTGGTTGTCTTCGTGCCACCTTTGAATTAATTATAATATTAGATTAATCATATTTTGTATTACTCAGATTTACATTTCCCCCCTTGTTTATAGTGTTCACTATAATAAATTAATGTTTTACTTTTCTGATTTTCATATCTTTTGTTTTTAATACCAGAACCAAGATCTGATATAGTGTATCCTGTATAAATACATATATATTTGAGTAAAGAAATGGAATAAATTGAATAAAAAGGTGATGTAAATGGGTACCTGGAAGGAATTAATTCATTGAAATGCTAGAGCGCCGTAGTGGCTGCATTGCTAAAGCCAGGGTAATAATCGGGGTAGCGCCAGGAGCTTCACAACGTGACGGACATGTGCGCTATATAATAAGCCACTATTATTAGTATTATTATTCAAATAGACTGAAAACAAATCATGGTTAAACGCGAAAGTACCATTGCAAAACGCTTCGTAATATAATAAAGGTCTGTATAAAGTAAAGGAAGAAAGGTTTAAGTGCGTGTATCCCAGTAGATACGTATATAAAACCAATAAATCATGTTTTAAAGCTTTTTACAAATTATTTACAGGTGTTTTTATTACAACAAAAATGTCACGATCCATCTTTAGAACTTTTAGTCTCGTCTCAAGACTAACATAATATACACACACCTCCAGGTTTTCAAAAAAAGGTTTACAAAAAAAGGTTTACATTATTTTTCCACAGAATTAAATAACACATTATTGTTTACACTTTCTTCCGAACACATCACTGGATATTAATTTTGTTTTCAATATATTTCCAAATCTTGAAACTATCCTCTTTCTTGCTCTGCTTCACTTCCCCTCTCTTGTTCTGCCCCCCTCTCCTTCTCTAGCTCCGTCTATTTATCTCTCTCTCTCTTTTCTCTTTCAACCTCTCAATTTCTATGTATCTTTCTCTCTCTCTCTCTCTCTTGCTCTGCCTCCCTCTTCTACTCTTGCTCTGTCTTCCTCTGTCTCTGCCTCTCTCTTTCTCAACTCTCTCACCCTCTCCCTTTTCGACCTCTGGCTTTCGTTCTCCCTCTATTATGACTTTGGACTTTTCTTAATTTTCTCTTTCTCTTCCCTTTGCCCCTTGTATTCTTATTTCATCCCTACCACGTGTCCTCACTGTCCTGCCTCCTCTCAAATGCATGCATTGTGATTCCTCTTTTATTTCTCTGTTCGGCTCATTTTTGTTGTTATACTATACTTCGTCTCCCTCTCTCCTTCTCTATACTGCTATCACTGGCGTACTGGTGGGGGTGCTAGGGGGGGCGCCAGCCCCCCCCCCCCCCCAAATAAAATGAAACCATGACTTATTTTTAATTCCATACAGGTGATTTATAAATGTTCGTGATAATAACATGATTTTCAACAAAATGTGCGTTTTTCTATTTCTGTTGCAAACTGACACATTCGCAAATAGCCAGGAAGAGCAATGTTTTTAATAGTAACTAATGGGCATTAGTGGCCACTAACAGTAATACTAGTAGAAACCTTTCCAGATCGAAGCTATACTGCGACAAGCACTGCCGGGAGATAACATGCTACCCACCACTCGGGCTGTGCATGCACAGATTTGCGAACGATCGTTCCATATACGTACATGTACATCGTCAGGCTCAGTGGGGAAACTGAATCCAGACAAGGATTAACGGTACAACGAATCGCCTTCTTTCTCTAATAATTTAATGAAACGTGAAAGCTTCGTGAGCGAAAATGATTTTAGTAATAATTAAATGAAACGTCAAAGCTTCCGCGCTTCGCGCGGAAGGGCGGGGGGCGAGGGGGGGGGAAACTGAATTCAGACAAGGACACGATAGAATCGTCTTTTTTCTCTAATAATTTAATGAAACGTGAAAGCTTCCGCGCTACGCGCGATACGAGCGAAAATGATTTTAGACAAGGATTAAGAGTAATAATTCAATGAAACGTCAAAGGGGGACGGGGGGGGGGGGGACTGAATTCAGACAAGGACACGTACGCTACAATAAATCGTCTATTTTCTCTAATAATTAAATGAAACGTGATAGCTTCCGCGCTTCGCGCGGAAGGGGGGGGAACTGAATTCAGACAAGGACACGGTACAACGAATCGCCATCTTTCTCTAATAAACGTGAAAGCTTCCGCGCTTCCCGCGGGAGCTAGGGGGGAACTGAATTCAGACAACGGCACGATACAACGAATCGTCATCTTTCTCTAATAATTTAATGAAACGTAAAAGCTTCCGCGCTTCCCGCGGGATGAGCGAAATTGAATTCAGACAAGGATTAAGAGTAATAATTTATTGAAACGTCAAAGCTTCCACGCTTCGTGCGAAAGGGGGCGAACTGAATTCAGGCAATGATTAAGAGTCGAGAACGGTACAATGAATCGTCTTCTTTCTCTAATATTTAAATGAAACGTCATAGCTTCTGCGCTTCGCGCGGGAGGGGCGGGCGAAACAAGAAAAGTCGAGAACGGTATCACCGATCATCTCCTTCCTCTAATAATTTAATGAAGTGTCACAGCTTTCGCGCTTCGCGCGGGAGGGGAAAAACTGAAAAATAACTTAGTTCCTGGCCCCGGGTTTATAGGCTTAAATTAGTAGACATTGGGGCATTGGTGTTAATATATTTGTCGGTAATTGGTGGCTAGTTTTGTCAGTTAGCGGTGGCCTCTACAACGTACCCTCCCCCCCCCCCCCCCCCCCCCTGAACGTCGAACCAATCAGAAGGCCTCTTTTTTCCAGGAAGTGCCGGTGGACATTAATGCGCCAAATATGACTCTCAAATTGCAAAAGATCTCTTGGAGGGGGTAGGAAAAAGCAATTTTACGTCATATTACTCCAGGAAGTCCCTGAAAATGCGTCTAATGTGGTTCTAAAATTGCAAATGCTTCCTACTCAGGGAGGGGGTCAGAACCCCCTCCCAGACCCACCACTGCTTGGTCGCTCCGCTCCCTCGCCGCTAAAGCCTCGCTCTGTCGCTTTATCGTTTTATATATATTTAACCCCATGCCATTTTGTGCCCCCCCCCCCCGGTAAGAAATTCCTGGAACCGCCACTGTTTTCCCATACCCCTTGAGCTTTGGGGCTCCGCCCCTTGACCCCGCCGGGGCTTTACCCCTAGACCTTACTTTGACAAACGTTCAGCCCCCCCAAACGTTTTTGCTCATTACGCCACTGACTGCTATATAATATCTCTCTATCTCTCTCTCCCTCTCTCTTTCACCCTCTCCCTTCCTTGCTCTGCCTCCATCTTCTTCTCTAGATCTGTCTCCCTCTTTCGCTCTTGATCACGCTTCATTCTCATTTCATCCTCGTCTCATACATTATTTACGCTCGTTTCATGACCGTTTTATCAATTTTTCTTTTATTTCCGTCATAATAAGTGTTTTACACCCCCATCAAAACGAAAAGTAACATCTCAGTCTAAACTACAAAATGCAATAACTGATCTATACCAATGGTCCGCTAAAAATAATATGACATTGAATCCGTCCAAGTGTTTCCCTATGGTCATAACATTTATGCAAAATACGTTAGAACAAACTTCAATTTCCATTGGCGACAAAGAATTAATTGATGTTCATCAAGCCAATGTCCTCGGAGTAATTTTACAATCAAACCAAAAGTGGGATAGTCATGTGTATCCGATCTCACAAAAAAGTGTAGTAGGAAGCTATTTATGTTTCGTTGCCTTAAAGGTACTTTGTCCCATTTGCAGCCAACAACAAATTCTGTAGAACTTTGCAGGAATTATGAATATGTCGCGTATGTCCATTCTGTGAAATTAAACGTTAGCAGTGTCCTAGTATTCAAATTATGCAAGGAAACCCATTTACTTTCTAGACTTCACTGACATAATTTGCTCCGATCATTGCAAAGTTTGTTCGGATGGCTGACCGGGATCTCATCCTATCCACTTTTGAGAACCAGAAGCGACCTAGGGAACCCTCAGAAGCAGCCGTAGGTAACCCGCTTCCCACTCCCCGGATGACTGTGGTGAGAACCGACCTCCCTCCCACCTTGAAAGCCCGGCGTGGCCACCTTGCTGAGGTGGCTTACAAGTTACGCAATGAAAAAATAATAATTTCTACCCTAATTAAACTACAAGGAGTCAAGATCGTCCTCCAGTGGAAGGAAAAGGGAAAACAACATGAAAACCTCACCAAGAATGAACCAGTCCATCATCATTTCAGGTGACACAAACAATTATTCATCTTTTTAATTTGAGGTCCGAAAAACGAAAAGTGATATAAATTAGTAAAGTAAACTTATAATAATTATATTCTATGTCAGTTTGATATCACTGTACTTCTTTAAAACATTGCTTGTATCGAGTTTCAAATGCCTTGCTTTTAAATAACAATGATACATGAAAAGTAAATTTATGTTTGGAATTTAGAATTTCTGAAGCAATTTCGTAATCAGGACTTTGATTCTTTCTTATGCTATACGACAAAGCTAGAGTGTTTCATTTTTTCTTTTTTTTAGTTACAGTAACCATGAACTTGGTCGATATGTTAACAGAGCGTCATTTTGTATTAAAGGTATAGGCCTAGACCAGTTTTTGGTCATCCGATTGCATTATGAAAGAAACGTTGTGGAATCGATCTGAAAAGGTTGATAATAATAATAATAGAGAATATTTATGAAGCGCATACAAATTGTAAATTTTTCTATGCGCTTTACAATCATAACAAATTTGAATATTATAACAACATTAATACAACAATAAATAACAAAATAGATTAGAAAATGACAAAAAATATATTTGAGAAAGTTAACCAATGCACCTATAATTACACCTACACAATTAATTGACATTATATATAACAAATTCAACAAACAGACACTCATCATGTCGAATCAGCCTCCCAACCAGCAACGGACAAAGCAGCTCTAGGAGACCCTCGAAAACAAATAGGTTTTAAGGGCTCTTCCAAAACCGTCAATGCTCCCAACAACTCGAAGCTGGTCAGGAAGCTGGTTCCACAAGACAGGTGGAAAGACGAAACAGTACACAGTTTTAGTCGAATTAAGTAGTTTCAGACTCGGAGAAAAATGCACAGAATTCAGACCACTGTACAAACCTAGTGAACAAATAAGTGACCTCTTAGATTGACAATATATTCATCATTGATTAGGTTGCAATACATACAAATCGCCTCGCTTTTTGGAAGAACGGACACTATAATGGTATTTCATATTTGAAAGGCCAAAAGCAAAACAGAAACAAAAAATAGAAAGACATGAATGAGGAATGGAGGAAAAATAAATAGAAAAACAGAAACACAAATCTTGATGAAAAACATTCCATTTAGTATTTTCTTTATTATTATTTTTTACTATTACGATCGCTCATCAGCTCAGTACGATTTATAATTATAGTAAATGAAGAAAAGAAGCCAGGCGAATAATAAACGCTGCTCATTGCAGTCAAACTGTTTAGCGCGTCTCTGAAGTCGTCACAACTAAAGGCCTAACAAGAATACAACCAAATACTTATCTCACTTCTTAATTGTGTGTGGTATTGATTTAAATTATCAATATCAACGCAATGTCCGTACTTATGAGTAGTTTTCAGGATTATCCCGTTGTGATGAGGACCTCTCTACTAGCAGCTTGCGACGTAGAAATTTAAATACCGTAAACACTTTGTTTGTATAATTTACAAAAGAGGTACAGTGCGTATTTTTAAATAATCGAGTATTTTTCCGCTCCGCAATACAATGGATCGGTGCACAAAATAAACAATGTTTCAAAAGAGGAGGAAATAAATGAATGATCACCTCACTGGTTCAAAGGTACAGTACAGTGGTTAGTGTTTCAAACCTAGCTTCAATCCATCAATATATTAAGAAGTAATATTCATGGAGTAAGCTGAACGACTTTCATTTTAAATTTTCCAGACATTGGTTTTATATATCAATATGATAAAAACAGTAAAATACAGTTTTTTTCCTCATTTCAAGTGTTACACCGCCAATGTTTATACTTAAATATATTTATTAACGGGATCTAAAAAAAAGAAAGAAAACACACTAATGAGCAAAAGGGATGCAAGGCATTCTGTACGAAATATATATTTATACGAACCGTCAGCGGGCAAGAGAACAATACGTTTAAATGGAAAATCTTGTATTCTAAATCCAATAAAATGATATAACATGAAAAGAGGAATAATTGGTATGTAATGAGCATTTTTGTGTGTGCATCTGTCTTTTTTTTTCGGGGGGAGGGGGAGGGGCGGTAATAAAGTGATATAATGTTGACAAGATATGTTGAGATAAAGGGAATAGGGACTGGACGACCAGCGTCATGAGTTTAAAAGATAGGGAATCAAAGCGAATTTTTTCATTTTTTCCGTGCAAAATTTGAAGTAACTTGAAAATTTGAAAACGAGTTATAGTTTGCCGTATCAACGCGAATCCTTGTAAAGACTTTAAACATTACATTTCTTATCTGTCATAGTACATTCCCGCACAGGGTATCATACCTAACCACTGCCAAAACATCATGCCTTTCTAACTACACAGTACCACAACACATTCCCTAACCACTATACGTCTACCTTCAGAACTTACCCAAGTATTACAACATCCTGACAGAGTGTCAAATCATGTCATGCTTTAGGATATGGAGGTCAAAAGTGGTGATATTCTTTTCATCTACTCAATATGACGATCTATTCAGACCACACATTTCCATTTTGTGGGGGCTGTTAGGGATATTTTGGTGCAGATTCTTCTAAAAGCACCAAATTTGGCCCAGAGGTAGATTATACCATACTATTACGATTTCTGCCGGACGCCAAGAAGGGCGCCCTCTGGGACTCCCATATTGGGCAAAATCAAAAATGGCCGCCATCTGAGTTACATGTCAAGTGTAGTTTCGAAAGGAAAAATGCTTGTATGTTAATAGTTTATATATTTATAGGGTTTTGGGGGTCAGAGAAACTGATTATGATGTTCTTTCATCGATTTGAGATCTCCTTGGGGCTGCCATACTGGTCATATTGGTCAAATCCAAAATGGCCGCCATCTGATAGTTACACAGGTCATGTGTAGTTTCGAAAGGAAATGGGTTAGAATGATAACAGTTTATATATTTGTTTTTTTTTCGGAGTCAGAAAATCTGATTATCATGTTCTTTTACCAATTTGAGGTCTACTTGGGGCTGTCATGCTGGTCATATTGGTCAAATCCAAAATGGTTGCCACCTCTGAGTAAAAGGCCAAGTGTAATTCCGAAAGGAAAAGGGCTAGTATGATAAAAGTTTATATATTAAGGGGTTTTTCGGAGTCAGAAAATCTGATTATCATGTTCTTTTACCAATTTGAGGTCTACTTGGGGCTGTCATGCTGGTCACATTGGTCAAATTCAAAATGGTTGCCACCTCTGAGTAAAAGGCCAAGTGTAATTCCGAAAGGAAAAGGACCAGTATGATAAAAGTTGATGAATTCATGGGGTTTCCGGGGTCGGATAATCTGATTATGATGTTCTTTTATCAATAAGCGAGTTCGTAATTGCACACTGCGCATGCGCCAAAATCGGGAACGAACTTTTCCAAAGGTCACATGAACATAAAGAGAACTGAGAGAGGAACTGTAATTTGTTTGTGTCCTGGCCTTTTCTTTGTGAATGATCACATCTGACACGTCAGTCACCGAAAATCATTTATGAATGTCGGAATTGGTTCTTTATAGTAAACTTTACTTGGAATCTGGTCATCGGTAAAGTATTATCGGCATTATCGTGATCCAAATCCCTAGGAACTCGGTTCCACGGACACTTTTTACTCTGAAAAAACATTTCCAAAATTGTATCCAACAAAGTGCGCGTTTAATGGATTATTACTTTATTTAGTCAAGCCAATTTATCTAGTAGGTCTATTTAAGTCATTCACTATTTAAATTAAAGCAAACTATAATTTAAATTTATTTAGTCAAGCATTGATTAGGCTGAATAAACGAATATTATATTTAATTATTTCACATTGCCTTTAACGATTATTGAAGACGCAATATAACTTTCATTAAATTTTGTTTTAAATGATATTACTGATTTATTTAGTCAAGCCAATTTATCTAGTAGGCCTATTAAGAGAAACACTATAAAACTGTCTATTTATTATTCTAGGTGCGAGTCCCCCTTGCGTGTTAATATCATCAAGTTTCCCATAGGAGGGGACTTACACAGCGGCGGATCCAGCCGGCGGCAAGAGGGGGGGGGGGGGGCTAATTCGTGAGAAAATATTTAGCGGCGACTCAGCCAGCCGGTAAATAAACAATTTTTGTTTAATGTATTTATTTATTATTATTATTATTATTATTATCATTATTATTATTATTATTGCCAGTGGGGAGGGGGGCGGGGGGGGGGGGAGGGGGCGGGCCCGTCGAACACTCTTGTACACGTCATGTGATTCCTGACTGAACTAAAGGTTTATAATTATGATTGCAGCATGAGCTAACTCCAGCATTTTGTGTGCCAATATCTTAAAAAGAGAGTGCAATCGCCGAAATGTATTGTAATGGTATATTAATTGATGACGTAGTCATTTTAAGCTTCTCTTCGAATTCTGCGATTTTGTAAGAACTATGGTACTTTTGTTTTAGCGCTCCTAAATAAGCGATAATATGAGTAGTCGTAATAGTGGCGTTTCAAAGTTTCAAAATTCAATCAAAATTGTCTAGGTTAGTGCAAATATCAAAATACTTCTTTGTTATTCAATGATTATTTTTAATTATTATTAATGATTAATTTAATGTAATAGATCATTGAGTTTTAAATGGGGCCAAACTTGACTAGTTACATAACAATGTAAGAAAGATTGTTTTTAAGGATAATACAGTTTGAGCTGTCTGGGTTTTTGAAGATAATGCTTCAAAACAAATCGACCAAGCTGTTTATTTCTTTATTCATGGTCTGTTTCTACTGTTTATCAGTTTTCATTGCCAACCCTCGAAAACGAATTTATTATGCATTTCACAGAGGAAAGTTTGCATAGGAAAACTATATATATATATATCTATATATACGTATATATACGAATTATTTATTGGGCTTATTTTGCTTTCTAATGGATCCGTTCAATATGGCACAGCTTTAGGGGCCTGGAAGAGCCCCTACCGAGGGTTTCGGGGCAGAGCCCCAGGATGCTCTCGAGTTTTTTGGACTTTCAAGAGAAAGTGTCTCTGAAATATAAAGAGAGGTTATTTCTTAAATGAAGTGAAAGGACTCTTGAAAATAGAATAGCCCTTTCATTTCATTTAAGAAATAAACTCTAATCCATCCCTTGATATTTGAATTGCACTGCTCCTACTGTGTGCTTTGTTCACACTCTCCTTGATCTATAAAGGGTGCTTTCTTTATTTGATCATCAACAGAAGCAAAATGCTAGGCCACGAACTTTTCGAAGCGTGACCAGATTCAAAGTATGCTTTGGAAGAATGGTGTATTATGGCAACTCCCCCACCACTGCGAAAAGAGTGAGGTACATGAATGAGGTTAAAACCTTGTGGGGTTAAATCCCCAATTGTCTTTCTATGTCTTTCTGTGTTTGTTAACCAAGTCTCAGTTAGACACATGATGTCAATATCAAAATCAATCAAGTGATCTATAACAATATCTGTTTTTATTACAAACTGATCTGGTGTTCACTACACATATTCTGCATTCTTTAGAGCAAGGAGCAGTGTCTGCTACCCATAAAGGCGTGGGCGCATCCACAGAGGAAAGTGGACAATTTTCATGACACACAATAACAGTTTTTCTGTTTTGCTTTGCCTTAGCCCCACCTTTCCGGCCACGCCGTGTAGCTTAACATGACCTCCCCAAACCAAGGGTACAGATCGTTGCCCAAACATCATGAGGAAGACTATTGAAACAATTCAACTCTAAAAGATTGTCTCTTTTAAACACAAACTGACCCACGATAGGTATTAATTTTATATTATAAACTGAGTTACATGTTTCTGTATCACCCCTCTTTAGAGTATTAATGGGGTGAGGGCATGGGTAAGAATGAACATCCCCGGCGAGAAGGAAGAGAGATATTCTCAATTTCGAACATGAGTTACTATAATACAAAATGCCTTTTCCAACATACTTGTATTGAACATGTCCTCCTGACAACCAGGTATTCTTCTTACAAAAGGTGAACCAAATCCCTTCAGAGTCAGGATCAGGTGGACCGACAATGAATGGCAATAAGGCACACAATAGAAGAATGTGCAGCTTCATGGAGCTGCTGCAACATTCCATTCAAATCTGGTCTAGAGTACTCACATGCTTGAAGTTGAAATGACTACATACCTTTAATGAAGTACATGTATGTGTTAAGATGGCTACCATACTTATAGTACACACAGCAAGGATTAGAAAAACAAGATTGGAAAAAGATCATCCAACCAGCAACATATTTTCTCAACCTCAGTCTAGTTGAAACTATGGCACATAATAACTTGACACTTGAAAAACAACACTCATCCAATAAGAAGAAATAGAGTAAATTCAGATGAATTCAGAGAAGGTTGTGCAAACTGCCTCTCAGCGCTAAGCCCAATCTCCTTGCGTATGCTTCAATTAATCAGTCAGTTAGGTTATTAGGCTCACCACATGTGATTATATGGCAAATGAGTAATCTAAATTAGTGAGTTATTTAACCAAATTTTGTGGGTAAATAGGTGCGCAGACATAGTGCTCTCCATTATAATTTATACACACATCAAATGAGACATCTGCACATACATGTACAGGATGTTCTATGCGAGCTGGGGATCTTACGAAGTAGTTAAGATGAGAGAGAGCCCCGGATATAGCCTTGCTTATGGGCCTCGCGATTGCAGGACTTCGCCATGCACTCCATACACTTCGGTCGTGCACAAGAAGAGCTTCAAAATTTCAGCACTATATCTAGATTCTATATCTTATCGGTAGCCTTAACTTGTTTTAGAAAAAGGCTAAATAAAATTCAAGGGATCCCCTTCAGTAAT
This sequence comes from Strongylocentrotus droebachiensis, assembly GCA_035222895.1. Taxonomy (NCBI): domain Eukaryota; kingdom Metazoa; phylum Echinodermata; class Echinoidea; order Camarodonta; family Strongylocentrotidae; genus Strongylocentrotus; species Strongylocentrotus droebachiensis. The sequence continues at coordinate 117,456 of JAVYIG010005542.1, forward strand.
ATTACTACTAACTGATTCAAACTTAAGAAAAATCAAATCTACTTACACTTATTCTGTGGCTCGTCGGCCGCTAAAAACCTGTCGATCGGGTACGTACGTACGATCACGAACGCGTACGAATATTAATCAGCTAAATATTTACGCGCACGCGTGAATATATGTGACATATGTGACATATAATGTGACATATTAGGGAGCAAAAAGCTACTCTACACACTTGTGAATATTTTTACTCATTTGGTCACTAAAGTTGGAGAATACTCATCCAATATTAACTTACATGTACATGTACTTTAATGAGTAAAAAGACTCATCGAGAAAATAATCGGTTACATACTCGTTTTAAATATCATGTGTGTAAAATTTTACTAAAAGAAAGGTGGTGTAATTAGAGAGTAATGCTTCAATTAATCAGTCAGTTAGGTTATTAGGCTCATCACATGTGATTACATGGCAAATGAGTGTTGTCGAGTCAGGTAGAGAGATATTAGGAGAGAAAGAAGGAAAGCTTGAGCTTGGGCAGGGCGGGTTGGATATCCCAAAACAATAAATCAATTGAATTCACACAAATAAATGTAATGGCTGGTATTTTTTTTAATACGTTTTGTGCATTTGTATTTAAACAAATATCTGTATTTAATGTTTAAAGTGTTGATCAACCTCAACCTTATACCAAGGGAACGGCTGTTCCTTATTAAAATTCTCTTTGTACTTTATTAATACTCTACTTCATAGGTATAAAGATAATGTTCAACTTCCCCATTCCCAACATCTTTTAGCTCTTTTTCATTACTCTCTCTTTCCATCTCTTTCCGCCTCCTCCATCACTGTCGCTTAAAGGGACTAAGTAACATAGTTCAGATAAGAGAAAATGATGCTAAGTTAGTGACTTAAATGCTAGATGTACAATTAAAGATAATCTGTACGTTTTAGTGAAAATGGACCATTATTAACGATATAAAATGTGAACAATTGATCTGATCAATTCCTTAATGCTCCCAACTATATTATAACAATTTAATTACATTTTAGGTGAATGTAAGTCGTCACAAAGCAAACAACTGGCTCTATATACCATTCCAGACATTTAAGTGTTGACAAATTTGTTTTATAGGCTGTTTGATGACTTATTTTCAAGGAAAAACGGTTGGGAAAATTCAAAAAAAAGTAAGGGAGAATTTACTGTTAATCACTGTTAAAAGGTGTTGCACAGTGACACCTTCATAGAAAACCATAAATATCTATGTGGTTTGAGGATTTTCTCAGGATTGTTGGCCTGTTAGAGGGTAAGCACACTACAAGGAAAATAATAAGTAACATTTCGTACACAAATTTCACAATTTGTTTCATTAACCTTCAACAATGTTTAATACCGAGTCACTTTAAGTTATCTAGATCCACTTCCTATGTTATATCTCTACCTTATAGAGGGGTTATAGCAAACATATATACTAACGCTCCCCCTCTTGTTCTCTCTCTCTCTCTTTCTCTCTTTCACTCTGTTCCCCATTCCCCTCTCTCCTCTCTCCTCTCTCAACCCATTTCTCTCTCACTCTTTCTCTCAAAGCCTCTTTCTTTCTCTGTCACATCTCCAGTCTCTCGGTCTGTCTGTTATGCCATACACCTTTCTTCCTCTCATTTAACATATTAACACGCCTCAAAAGGTAAATATTGAAGAAAGCATGAACTAACTTATAGAATAACATACCGAAGAAAAAGCAAATCTGTTATCAATACAAAACTTGGCCCATATTTGTACTTCATTTCTACAATTTTTGCTTTAAATACATGAATATTAACCCTTGAACATTGAGTTCATCAACAGCAACAATTAGAGAAAAGATCATTGTTTTGATAATTGCCATTTATAACTGATTTGTTTAAAATATTTATTCTGCTATTCCGATTATTCGTCAGTTCATTGACATTACAACTTATATAGAAACGGTTAAATAAAATTAAATAAATGCCAGGCAAAACAAAAACGCTGATCTTTGCAGTCAAACTATGGCGCGTCTCTGTAGTCGTCACAACTATATAGACCTAGAAAGAAGACAATAATTACTTATCTAACTTCTTAATCGTGCGTCATATTGATTACAAGTATCATAATTCATGTAAGATCCGTACTTACGAGTAGTTATCAAGATTATCCCGTTGTGACGAGGACCTCTCTCCCATCAGCTAACTATTTAGTATATCAGTGTGTTCACTTTGATTGTATGCAACTGATAAGAGAGGTGCAGTGTGTATTGTAAAATATCAGGTATTTTCAACCTCCGCAATATCATGGATCGGTGCATAAATTGAACAAAGTTTAAAAAAAGAAGGTATTATATGAATTATCACGCATCTGGTTCAAAGTTTACAGCGTTGTGTTTAATTTTTCTTCAGTACGGTGGTTAGTATGTAGAACCAAGCTTCGAGTCCACCCTAAAACATGACGTCATGATCATGATGTAAGCCGAACGACTCTCACGTACATATTTTCACATCCATCTTCTTTATATAGCATTATAATAAAAATAATGAAACACAGGTTTTTTCCTCATGAACAGTGTTACATCATCAATATTCATACTCATCTATGTTTATTAACGAATATATATATGTATATATATATGTATATATTCAGGAGCAGAAGGGATGCATTGTAGTCTGTACAAAATAGATACTCATACAAATGTATTGTATTGTATTGTACGCTTGTAGTCTAAATCCAATATAATGACACAACATAAAAAAACAAATGGAGCATAATTGCTGTATTGAGCAAGAAATCTGTGTGTGTGAAATTAATAAATATCACGTTTTTAAATACGTAAAAGGGACAGAAGGGAGAGTGAAGAGAGTCTAAGAGATAGAGAATCAGAGAGACAGTGGTTTTTGGTGTTTCTTCTCTCTTTCTTTCTTTTTCTTTTCCGTGCAAAATTTGAAGTAACATGCGAATTCTCAAAACGAGTAAAGTGTGCAGTGTGAATGCACATCTTACTAAAGACTTCAAACTTTAAATTTCTCATCTGTCACAACGCGTTCCGGTATAGAGTGTCAAACCTAACCTAATTATACACCATGCCTTTGTATCTACCCAGTACCACAATATATCCCCTAACCACTACATCATGCCTTCATTGATTACCGAGTATTACAGAATGCTGATAGAGTGTACAATCTAGTCATGCATTATGATATGGAGGTCAAGAATTGAATTGAATTGAATTGAATATTCTTTTCATTTGCTCAATCTGATAATCTATTCAGACCACAATTTGCCATTGTTCGGTTTTAGTCTAGGCACGCAATCACCTCTCTCTCTCTCTCTCTCTGTTCCCTTTCCTTTCGGCCTCTCCCATCACTGTCGTTAAATCTAGATCCACTTCTCTTCTATAACCCTACTCGAAAGCCAATTATAGCTCAACAGATAAAAACTATTTCCCTCCCCCTCCCCCTACCCTCTTTGTCTGTCTCTCTGTATCTCTGTCTCTGTCTGTCTGTCTCTCCCTCTCTCTCTCGCTCTCTCTCATTTTGAATTATATTTCATTAATTTTAAACATGAAATTTGTGAAATTTGGGATGATAATCATAATTGAGTCGGTCTACGGACGATGGTGCGCAGCTAAAATCACCGAACCTTTATATTTACCAGGGATTCTTGGCATCAATTTCATGTTTTTGTTGGTATGGATGTAATTTAGTTGGGGGGGGGGGTGTTGGTATTGTATTTATATGTGTGCGTGTTAAGGGATGTGTGGGTGTGTGTGTGAGAGTGTGGGTGTGTATGTCTATTGAGAGAGTAGAGGAGAGAGAAAAATATAGAGATGGGGAAAGAGAATGAGAATGTATGGAAGACAGAGAGAGATAGAGAGATAGAGAGAGAAGGAATGAGAAAGAACGAGAGAGAGAGAGAGAGAGAGAGAGAAAGAGAGGAAGTAATGAGAGGAAGAGACGGAGCAAAAGAGGGGAAGGAGAATGAAAATGTTAGTGGAAAAAGAACAGACAAGCGATTGTTGGGTTATATCCGTTATGATATAATACAATCTCTTCAATTGTAATACTATTTCAGTTATACCGTTCAGCCATTTCACATATTCCAAGTCTAAAGCCAAATGCATAGCTCCATACGTACACGAGTACAAAGCCATGTATTATTTAGTAGTCTTACCATACATGGTTAATGACCTTTTTACGGTACCTTTCAGTTCTACATTTCATTTTCCTGCAGCGTGCCCTGTTGCGTAGACAGTGTTGTTCAAAATGTTAATTCTGTAGATTTGTGACGTCCTTTGAGAGATCAATGGTGAGAGCAACCAGTAGCATGAATTGTCTGCCATAGTTCAAGTCCAACTGAAGTCGATCCTAATCTTTGTGAAACACCAATATCTTCAATTATAATACTATGTCAGTTATAACAATCAACTATATCCCATATTTCAGTCTTGAGCAAAAGGGAACGCTCCCATACGTATGTATGTTAAGATGAATACAACGTGACGTACTATTCAGCAGTCTTGCGAAACATGACATAAACATGGTTTATGAATTATGACAGTACATTTCAGTTTCACAACCCAGGTCAAAAAATAGTTGAGGACCAGTTAAAATCAACTGGCACTGGTACCAATCGATTCCATGTAAGTGAGCTGGTTTCGATATGGTAACAACTGGTAATCATCTATTGGTTTTTAACTGGTAAATCAACTGATAATCATCTACTGATTTTCAACTGGTAAATCAATTGTTAATCATATACTGGTTTCCAACTTGAATCAACTGGTATCAAATGGTCCAGTTTGGCCACTGGAATGAGCTAGTAAATTTACCAGTAAGGCCCATTTGTTTAACTGCTATCAACTGGTATAATGGTATGATTAATGGCTTTCAAATGGAATCATCTCGTAAACTACACCCATTTGGTTTAACTGGAAACAACTGATTTCAAATGGTTCACTTTGGGTTTATGGAATTTAAACTAGAATAAACTGGTAGATATACAAGTAAGGCCTATTGTTTTAACTGGTATCAACTGGTGTAACAATTAATACCAGTATGGTTAATTTGTGTCAACTGGAATCGACTGGTTTGTTTTCAGCCTGTGCCAGTAGAGTCAATGGTTTTCAACTGGGATATACTGGTGCATGTGAAGTTTACCAGTTGAAACCAGTAGAAATAAACTGGCATTTAAACCAGTTTCTTCAACTGGATTCAAATGGTACCAGTTGATTCCAGTTAATACTAGTTGAAAATCCAACTGTTTTCAACTGTTTGGGCATAGGATTGCATTTATGTGCAGCGTACGCTGTTGCGTCGACGGTATTGTTCGCATTACTTTAGGGATCAGGAATGCCAGTTAGAATTGATCAGAGGGCATGAAAATCACCTAGAATTAGCTATTGTGTATACAAAAAATCCTAAACTATGGTCTGAAAATAACTCGCCAGGGCCTGAATTCAGGCTATTGCCTGAAAACTGGCATCCTTGAGGTGTATACACCCACAACAAAAAGTGAGTCACCCTTACTCAAATTGATGAGTCACTGGTTTGTCCGTACAGCGAAACACTTGAAGGATCATGTGAGTCACTATGACTCGATACAAATGAGTCTTAGATAAATAAGACTCATTTGTATCGAGTCATAGTGACTCACATGATCCTTCAAGTGTTTCGCTGTACGGACAAACCAGTGACTCATCAATTTGAGTAAGGGTGACTCACTTTTTGTTGTGGGTGCATCATGACATAGACCCCCCCCCCTACTCCCTAGGCCTATCACACACATACCATACCATGCCAGAGTCACTGTCCACATTTGCAATGGAAAATATATCCTAAAATATCACATGTTAGCGATGTAATCGGTGGTCCCGCTACCCGAATCTGAAAAATCTACTTTGTACGCACTAAATTAAGCCTTAACTTGAGATTTATTTGTCACCCATACTGTCACGAAACAATCTTGAATTAATTCGTTTTACATCAAATAACAAGGATCTAGGAGTTTCGTTGTATAAAACAATGATGCAAGATCATGCATGTTTTCATTCGACACGGCTTCGTGCGATACAGTAGAATCTATACACTATGAACATGACTGACAATGAGAGCGGACAAAATATACAGTTCCTCAGGTAGACAAAGGAACATCCCTTAACAGCTATTATGTAAAAAGGTGAATATGCATGTGACACCTGTTCTACACATTTTTACATAATAGCAGTGATTGTCAGTCATGTTCATAGTGATAGTTAAGTTACACACAGCCTCATCAACTCGAGTGCGGATATCGTAAAATGAACGCATGCATCATTTGTATAATAATCAGAAGATTCAGCCCACGAATCCAGTCATAAAAATCATCGTTTAAAACCATATGAATAATTATGCGTACCAATTTTTCACTAGCTGCAGTCAAAACTCTTCTGAATCCAAGATATAAGATGGCGACGTCGCGTCGTCGATCGGGAATTCAAATATGGCTCGAGAATGCGCATTTTGGATGACGTCACGAAAGCATGCGCGCGCATGCATACAGCCTCACTTTCAAGTTGACTCACTTTTTTCTTCTAAAATGCTCTTATGTCGATCTTGACTCATTTTTTACGACCATGTGAGTCAGTCGAAGCATTTTGCAAATGCGTCAGCTCATGATTGACACACTGGTGAAATATAAATGAGTCAATAGAGACTCATTGGTTGTTACTAATGAGTCAATTTACACCTGACTCACGAAAATTATGCTTAAATGTGTCAAATGACTCACTTTTTGTTGTGGGTGTACGTCGCGGGTGTACTGTATGAGTAGAGGTGACTATGAATTGACTGTACTTGTGTAATATCAGTAGGTAAAATATAACTCCAGCTGTGTGGTAAAGGGGCTGATACCACAATCCATATTTGCTCCATTAAAGAGCATATAGACTGATTATACATTTCCAATTAAACCAAAAATCAAATTCCTGCGATTACGTTACAAGCGTTGGGAGGTCGTCTGCAAGTGAGCTAACTATGTCCGAGTATTTAAGAGTGAAATGCGCCATCTGCACCTCACTGTTACTATTCATACATTAGTCAACCAGTCTATTTGATAACATAGCAGAGCGTCATCTCTTGGCGAGACTTTTTGAATCATTACATCATGGTTGGTATGGGTCGAAAGGGGAATCCCCATGTTCGGGACCAAGTGATATGCACTGTCTCCTGTACCTCAGTTCGTCCTTTATGTTGTCTTTCATGTATAGTTCGACTGCAATAATAACCATTTAGTCTTTAGCATGTGGAAAAGATGTGTTGTTATAATATAAGGAGTACACTAACATAACATATTCATCATTACAGAAGGATAGAATCAGAGGTTACCATTGCCCATGTCCTCTGTGATTGTCATACATGGGTAATGAATGATTATGCATATTATAACTAGCCTCAATTGCCTCCTAAAAAGCTTTTGACTTGTCAGTTTCTAATGCAGGTTTACTAAGTTTTTGTACCTCGTAAACGAAAAGGCCTGTTGTTTTTATCACTACCTGAGCTACTTATAACATTCAACATGGTTATGTTGAATAATCAAAATAATCATGTCTCATTGATGCATTGTCTCATGAACAATATTCTTGAACCAACCGTTGTTTTTTGTAGCTAGAGTGTTTTTTAGGTCCAGTTCTTGTTTGTGTTCCTCTTTCTTATAATTACTGGTGTCACCCCACTCCTTCCACCCCCTTCCCCCCCTCTCTCTCTCTCTCTCTCTATCTCTCTCTATATATCTCTTTCTCTATATATTTCTTTCTCTCTCTCTCTCTCTCTCTCTCTCCTTCCTCCTCTCTCCCTCTTATTCTCTATCTACATTATCCCATTTTTCTCGCTTATATCACTTTACACTATTTCAAATACGATTCATGCCTGTTTATTTTCTGTTTGTAACAAACACTCTTTTAATTAATCAATTTTAAAGGTCACACCGAAAGAACAGCCAATACTGATTAAGTATTCTTGATGAATTAAAAAAAAAAAATTATTGGGCGGATAAAATGAAAACCCAGATTGACATGGTTTTCTTTGCAAAGGTCACAGTTAATAGAATAATAATACATGTAGATTCCAGAATGAAAATGAAAAATATATACATGACTATCAAACTACTTTGTATAGTAAGGAGTGTTTCGTCGAAGCTTAGGAACTACTCTTTTCACTTTGGACAAGATATATTTTGGACTAATTAAAGATATATTTGAATAAGATGAAACAATTCTTTTCAATGAAAAGCATTAAAATTGACATATTTTTGAAAATTCAAATTTTAGAACTAGTTTCCTCTTTGCTAGCTAAAACGTTTAACAAATTATGTTTGCAAACTGTATTTACAAGCCCGATTTTTTTTTTTTTTTACATTCAGCCCGTTTAGCCTCAAATGTTACACTACTTGTATGACTAGGAATGAAACTTAAACAATGTGGGTGGTATTCTCGAAAGCGGCCTAAGTTAAACCTGGCCTAAGTTAAACCGCGGTTTAGTTAGGCCAGGCTTAACTTAGGCCGCTGACCTAAGTCATTTTCATTTCTCGAAAGGTGGCCTAACTGATCCATGGTTTAAACCTGGCCTAACTTAGTCCATGGATTATTCACCATGGTTACGGTTTCTGCACATGCTCAGTACCGAAGCAGCGACGTCACAATGCACTAAGACAATGGATGCGCGCAGTGTGGAGAGGATGCATCAGCTCGACAACTTGAGCAATATGACGTCACAATGCACTAAGACAATGGGCTAAGACAATGGATGCGCGCAGTGTGGAGAGGATGCATCACCTCGACAACTTGAGCAATATGACGTCCAGGGACGGCGGAGCGACTTCCAAAGCGGGGGACAGCACCAACAAAAAGGGCACTTGCTGGAATTGTATCATTGTTAAAAGGGAAGATATCAGAGGTGAAAAGGGTCACATATCGCACCTGAAAAGGGGCATTGAACATATTTTAAAAGGGGCACTTATGAGAATGAAAAAGAGGCACTTATAATAAAGGAAATGTGCATTTGTTGAAAGAAAAGGGGCACCGATAATTTTGTTAATAGGGGCACCTCTCAGATTCAAATAGGGCACTTATCAAAAGTGAAAAGGGGCACTTCTCGTACCTGAAAAGGAGCACTTACTAGAGATTTAAAAGGGCATTTGGCAATGGAAAATTGACACTTATTGCAAAGGAAAATGGAAACTTGTCAAAGTAAAAGGGGCACTTATCAGAGGTGAAAAGGGGAAGAGACACTTTTCCTATGGAAAAAGGGGCACTTCTTACAAAGTATTAAAAGGGCACTTTCCTATATGAAATGGGGCATTTGAAAAAGGGGGCACTGTACCCCCCCCAAAAAAAAAAAAAAAAAAAAAAAAATCTTTCTCCCTATCTCCATCTCTCTCACACACACACACACACACTATCTCACATCATTGTTTATTTCTCATTTTCATGACATCTCTCACCATTAAATTGTTCTTTCTCATTTGGTTCCCTTTCTCTTCTACTCTATCCCTCTCTCTCTCTCTCTCTCTCGCTCGCTCTCTGTTTTCTCACTGTTCTATTTCCAGACTTTTTCCATGTAAAATTCAATGAACCCAACAGTATGCACACTTAAAATCAAAAGATATAAAAGGAATATTGTATATAACATATCAACAATTATGTTCAATTTATTTATTTTTCTTAAAACAGAAAAGATTGTAATTCACGATGAATACGATTATAAAATTGAAGGTCAAAATCAAATATTACGCTCCAATAGCCTCATAATCTGCTACTTGAAACAATTAGAATTAAATGTTATGTATTTGTTACATTACCTTCTCCCAATTTTTTAAAACAAAGCATAGTCTACTTTTGAGCCGTGTTTCTTTTGCAGGGAATCTGTTATATCATGACTTGCACTATATTATAAACACATTATAAAACATGATTTCTTAAATGATTCAAAATCACAATTTTTCCAGTGAAACAATGAACATCTGATGTCCATAAAAACATCCTTATGAGTGATGGTTGCTTTGTGGTTCACACACAAACAAGGACATATCAGGCTTTTTATCAATGGTTGCTTGTTTGTTACCATAGCTTCATGTTATGAGGATTATAATACAAAGGTTTTGATCCCCATGCAGTCACAGTTACAGCAGATGGAGTCTGGTTCATTGAAGAGGCTAAGTAGAACTTCATAGTCCTTGCAAGTATGTCTGTTGAATGAAAAGAGAAAAGAATGAAAGGAAGCACATTGAAAGCTATTTATGTTAAACATTAAAAAGGTCTTGCATGTACATTGTGGAAAAAGTGGAGTGCATAATCAATTACATGAAAGTATTGGTGGAAATATGTGAATGAACAAATGCCCTCCTTGAAGTACCTGGGCATACAAACAACAACTTATTCGTACAGCCTACCTGTCAGAAATTCAGCAGCTCAGTAGTTCTCCTTCCTCTCTCTGAATTTGTCTCAATTATCAGGGAATTTGCCTTCATTTATTTTACTGAAGAAGAACATCATCCTGAAACAAAAATAAAAAGGTTTAGACCTCATTAAAATATCAAAGATCTACTACATTGATAATTGGTCTTAGTTATAGTGTCAATCATATTCTAACTTTAAAAAAAAAATTAAGGCGCCTTTCATGTAGGCAGTGACTAGGCACCCCCTCCCCACTCAGTTACTAGTAATCATTGATTTACAGAATGACTACCGGTATCTCTTTTAAAGTCAAGAACAAACATACACATTCTTGCAGTACTATCTCATAAATGTGCTTGCACCCAGTTATACTTGCCATGTCATGGCCTAAGAAAGCCCTAAGTAGTTAAAGTCTATAGCCAAGTTAGTCCCTTTCCTAAAATCAAGTCTAGAGGTCTACATCTTACTTAGATAACCAGCCGACAGTTGGCCTAACCTAGATGTAAACGCAGCCTGGGTTGTAGATTTTACAAGGCCCTAATCGTTGGAGCCCAACTTTTCCATTTTAGTTCAATCTAACATTAGACCAAAGATTGTCTTATTGTTTATGTTATCTCCCAAAATGAGCTTCGTGAAAGGGGAAAAAGTAAAATGAAAATTTACTGCACTGTACTGTACTGCAGTCTGTAGGTCGTTAAGTCTTATATGGTCTAGAATTGTTAGTGGTAGGTTTGAATTTTCTTCTGACCCAAATTTGAAAGTAGTTAATCAACTGTTGATTATTTGTGTCTTATTTTCAGAGATATATCCGCCCAAAAGTCTAGGCCAAGCTGTCACTGTCAGGAGCTAGTGACTGGTAGCCATGGCAATCGAGCTGAAAATATTAGCTCGTGCCGATGTAAAATGAATAAAAGTTTGAGTGTAGTTTGCACCTACATTCATCAGACAAAACAATTTTAAATCACTTCATAATGTACCTGTAGACACATCTGCAGATTCATGAAATCAGCAGATCTTTTTAATACAAATTGTATAAACATGATTTAGTTTACAAAATTTAGGAGTAATTACAGCTTTACTCACCAGCAGACTTTCCAAGAAAAATGGAGTATCTATTTTTCCTGTTCAGAAAATAACTGGTGTTGGGCCAACTGGCTTGAAGACGCCTATGTGGGTGCAATCAATAGCACCGACCATATTAACGCCAGGGAAATGGCAGTAATTATAAAATTCATGTTGAGTCTGCACTCTGCAGGACTGCCTCTCTTGTTGAAGGAATTGAGATGTATTGGTCCGATCTCCTGGCAATGGCTATTGAGATGGACTTCACAAGGCGGGACACCGTAGCTTGGGAGAGGCCTTCTTTTTTCATCCCCATGCATCAATTGAAAAGAACCTGAAATAGCAGAAAATCAAGATGAAAATTAATTATGTTGATATTTGATAAGAAATTACAATTTCTCTTTCTCTGTAGTTTACTAACTAGGCCTAGATATTATTAGACTAAACTACTGTAACATTATCAGCAAATGTATGTCAAAAAAGGAAGCTTCTGTCCATTTCCTTTCAATTTCTATTAGACCTGTCTAGACCAGACTCTTATTGATGAAATTTAGATCTAGGTCTAGTAATATTGTTTAAAAAAATGTTTTTCTTGGGGGAGGGGGGGGGGGGGGGGGGGATGGTTGGTTATGAAAATCATCATCATCCTGTAGAAAATTATCGCACCAACAGCCACAACTAGCACTGCAGCTCAGGCAGAGGTGATACCAGACCGAAATGTCTGTCTCTTTCGTTCGTTAGCCTCTGATTTGGGTAGGGTCGGCTGAAAAAGAGGAGCCGACCCTACCCAAATCAGAGGCTAACGAACGAAAGAGACAGCTAGATCTAAATTTAGGCCTAGATCTAGTGCTAGTCCACTTTTAGGCAACAGCGTCTCGAAAATCCACTATAACAGTAGTTTCTACGTCTAGCAATGATAGTTTTAAGTTGGTGTTAAGGTGGTACATGCGTACGAAAGTACAATAGTGCCAAGAAAAAAATTACCCGGTAAGAAATTGCTCAATCTCAGGAAACGAAAATGTTAACCGACAATTATTTGCACGTATGGGACTGGTCTGCAACACTGTGAACATTTACCAAGTTTTCCCCAAATTTATTCAGTTAAAAGCATTTTAGATTATCACCAGTACAGCAACATGAAAGTAACAAATATACTTTATTAGCTGGTGTAACTTTCATGAGCGCTTATCCATACAAAAGAGTGTAAATTGTTATCAAATATAGAAATTCAAATGCAAAACTTACCGTTCACTCTCCGCGGACAGTCGATTTAACTAAAAAGTGACGTCACGCGAAGTTAGGCCGAACTATGACGTATTTAAACCTGCCCTCTGAGCGGCCTAAAGTTAGGCCGAACTATGACGTATTTAAGCCTGGCTTATCTTTAGGCGGCCTTCCAGAATAGCAAAAAAGATAGTCCATGGTTTAAACCAGGTTTAGGCCACTGATTTAACTTAGGCCGCTTTCGAGAATACCACCCTGTGAAGATAAATGCATATAGGATTACGGTAAAGAAGGTAACATATTTATATCCTACAAATTGTAATTCTATCTAACTCAAAATGGTATATATTTTTTTACAACTTATGTTGCAAAACTTTTTGAAGAATTGAAGAGATAAAGAATAATATTTGTACAGAAATGATGACAATTCTATAGGAAATGTGATATTTTCAGTTGACTGATTTGAGATAGACGTAAATCAGTTTGAACATATTTTTGAGAGCGGTATGCAAACAAAAAACATATCAAATTTATACTTAGTTGCGATTCGATATATAGATATAAAACCTTGTTATAGGGTTCAGTGAATCGTCCGGACCCTTTTTCAGTTTTTATTACATACAGCAACGAATCAAAAATTCACATGCATTTACATTTGATATCGCAACAAAAATAATAAATCATTAACATAATTCAATACAAATAAATATGATGAATTAGGTGTCTTGGTTCGTACAATTCTCCACACAACTCCACATAATTAGGTCATTACCCTCCATGATCTAGCTACTTATACACACCTCTGACATTTCATTGCTCAAACCTCAAACGATTTGGCCTAAAATATCCCTCTTGAAATCTCGCAATGACTTTGGATAGGAATAAAATTCGCCAAATCTATCAGTTACCCATTTCTTATCGATGAAATGCTTTTGTTAAAAAAAAATTACCTCGCAGTTTCAAGTGGCTAAGCCTTTTGAGACCTCGTAGCGATCTAACAATATTGTGTACCATCGATAGGTATTTTTTTCTTTTAGAATGAGTAGTCATTTCTCAATCCATGCCTTATTTAATCCCATCTATTTGAATATCAATCCATGTGAAAACCTGAAAACCCAATGTCGTACTCTAAATCGATCGAAAATAGGGATTATCAGCATTTAAAATCTTTTCAGGTTCTGAGGTTCATCAGGTTTTTATCCCAGAAATACTCTCATAAAGGCGTTGCTCAATTATTACAGAAATTTTCATCAATTACTGTGATTTTAATTTTCATTATCATATAAGGACATAAAATATTATGTTATTATTGAAAGGTGGAAACAAAATTCATGTTTGGTGGTAACAAGTTATTAAAATTCGCCTAGATTTCGAAGTAATATAACTTAAAAAACAATCCATGAGTAATATTTAAAAACAAATTCCTTCTTGAGAAATAAAGATGTTATAACTTCAACTTAGTTACACGTATATTCGAATAAGTCTATATTCTGTTTATGCTCATTGTATAGGCTTGCAAAAAAAAGAAATTCCATATATTTTTTCTGATGAATTACACAATAAACCTTTTCTTGTACACACGAATCTTATTCCGGTCACAAACTACAATGTTACCAGAAGGAGTTACGAGGCATGGGTTAGTGATGGACCATCGGTCGGATTTCTCGTATTCCACGATCCTCCTTGCCTGAATGATACCATCACATGACACCTGATCAACTGTGTAGATTTTACGCTCTTTACCGCAGTATGTGATGTAGAGTGTGTCTGTCAGTTTGTCAACGCGACACCGTGGATCATACCACTCATCAGAGTGTACGACAGCCTTCACTTCTCCTGATCGTGGGATGACAGTGAATCCGTTATTACCTGTCTGCACAACGATATCACCTGATGACAAGGCTTGTATCTCACCCTTGACCATCTTTCCCTGCATCGTAATAGTGTTTACTATCTTACCATCAGCAGGGTTGATGACGTAGATATTAGACTGAAAGATCTGAGCAGCGAGGATCATCCCATCCCTGTCAACATCAACGTGCACAGCTTCTACATCAAAGCTGCTATTCCTGGGTATGGTGATGTCTCTAATCACCTTCCATTGTCTGTCCAGTGGCGGATCTAGGGGGGGGGGGGTTGGGGGGGTTGCAACCCCCCCCCCAAAAAAAAAAAATCAAAAAATCCGGGGACCATTTTTTTAAATCTTATCGCAAGAAAACGCCATTTTCACACACAGAATACTGATTTTCAAAAATTTCCCCTACTGTGGGAGGGGGGACACCCCCCTCCCACACCCTCCCCCCTCGCTCGCTCCGCTCGCTTGGACTCGGTCGCTACGCTCCCTCGCATACCACCCCAACCCCCCCTTTATAAAAAGCTGGATCCGCCCCTGCTGTCATATAGAGTGATGCATCCATCCAAGCTGTCACCCGTGCAGTCTCGTCTCCCCTTACCACATACTACTACTTTGCTGTCTATGGGGGCGCATGATGTAATATACATGTTACTTCCTCCTTCAATGACATTCTGTGTGTGTTCAGTGTTGATATGTGTAACATACGTGGCATTGTTCTGTACGTCCCGCACACATATCTCATCATCACTGATCAAACCATGCACCCCTGGTCGATTAACAATCGATGGAATGTGGATTGACTTGACAAGCTCCCATTTACCGATATATCCATCAATTCTCCCGTAGTGGTCCCCGCCTGCATTACCCTCGACGAACTTCACTTTCTGAACATCATGCTGTATTCGGTCAAGACAGTCGCTAACATCTTGATGGACATTAACATTTGAATTGTCATCTAGAGATGAAAGTACTTGAGGAGCTTCATTTACCAATGTTTTGTCATGTTGTTTGATTCGTTTGATCTTGGCGTCAACATTATCCATAGTGCTTATTGCATGCTCATTCTTACTTTTTAGATCTTTTATCTTTTTAGCAACCACCTCACTGATTGCCTTTGTCTCTGATTCGAATTTTGCTTGGCTTTCTGTGATGGTTAGTTGTTGGTGTTCTGCTTCTTCGTGACATGATTTGATCCGTCTTTCCCTTTTTTCGTTAATTATTTGTATTTCTTTATCCGCCTCCTCATCGATCGAACGAATCGACCGTTGCTCTTTGTCTTTCACAATCTGTAGTTTGTCTTCGAATGCCACCTTAATATCATTGTTGACTGATTGAAATTGGTTACTTGCAGAGGTTACAGTGGAATCTAGTTTAGATTCAAGCGTTTTTAGTTGTTTTTTCATTTCCTCTATCTCTTGCTGCTTGTCACCGAGTTTTCTCCTCGTCTCTAAAATTATATCCTCGATGTCGTCTAGCTCACACGGTTTGTGGCAGTGCTCTTTGGTAGCACAGGGATGACAAACGGGGATTTTGTGTTCTTTGCAGTAAAATTTGATTGGCTCCCCGTGTTTGTCACATGACCATGTCGTGTCATGACCTTTTCTAGGGCGTAGCTTGACCTTTTCATCCCTCTCTGCTGGGAAATTGGACGCCATGATGAGGAGCAGATGGTAGCAAGTAACCTGCATCGTGAACAATAATACAAATTACATTTGCGAAAGACTTTAGGAGAAGACATAGAGAAGCGGATCAGGAAACAGAGAGGAAAAAAAGAGATGTACGGTAAATGAGAAATGTACATGAATCTGTATGGAGGGTAAAGGAAAATAAAAGGAAAACAGAAACAAAGAATAGAATATCAAGCATTTCATCTAATCTCTTTGTTTATCATTCTGGGTTCTACTCATACTGCTCATCAGTATTATTATGACTGATATATTCATACTGAGTCAGGCGAATGTGAATAATATGTGCACTATGGGATCATTACATTCGTATTGTAGCGCGTCCTTACTTTACTCAGCACTAACATCAACCACTATAGAAGACAACCATTACTTATTTATTGTCCTATGTCTTAATTCGTTTGATCAACAAGTATTTATTATTATAAATGTAAAATATCACTTACGAGCAGTTTGGTTTATTCCGTTGCGATGAGGACTTCTCCACTATGAGATAAGGATGTAGTAGTGTACAGTTTGCATGTACGCAATTGTAAGCACAGTGCGTATAATTTGTGAAATATCGGGTATTTTTTAGCGGATGTAAGCGGTATTTCACTTACAAACAATCTGCTGTATTATCCAGTGGCAACGAGGACTTTTCCAATATGACACAACGATGTTGTATTACAGTGTACAGTTTGAATGTATAACAATGAAAAGAAAATGAAAGAGAAAAGGAAGTGGAGTGCTTGTGAAATTTCCGGCATTCACCAGCTAAACGGTATATGATCCATCCATTGAAAACATAGTTCAAAGTTCAAGGTTCAAAACGTTTTGTTTAAGTATTCTTAAAGGGACTTTGTAACATTTCTCAGATGAGAGATATTGGTGCTAAGGTAGTGACTTCAATGCTAGATGTACAATTAAAGATAATCTGAAAATTTGATTGAAAACGGATCATTATTCATGGTACAAATTGGGAAAAACTGATCTGATCGATTCCTTAATTCTCCCAACTATATTATTCTACTTCTATTCTGCTACTTGTCAAAGCCTGTTCAGCATCAAGACAAGGACAATTTAATTACATTTTAGGTGAATGTAAATCGTCACAAAGCAATAAAATGGCTCTACATTCCATTCCAGACAGTTAAGTGTTGACAGATTTTTATAGCCTGTTTTATGTATTTTTCTCATGGAAAAACGGTTGG